>CM014093.1:31890109-32045109 GCA_004119915.2 Collichthys lucidus
AACTCCTCCCTGCATCATCCCGTCAGGTTTATCTGGCAGCCGCAGAGTGTAGTAGTAAATAAACTGTAGTTTACCCACCTTGTTTTCTCTTATTGCTTGATACAGGTGATCTGACAGGTGAGTTTACTTGGGATTACCCCCAAACACAGCCCCTGCTAAACTGCTGAAAACTGACTTCTTCAAGCAGCTTCTGTTCATCTGTGTGTGTCCTTGCAAAAATGAGCAGAGGCTCGAGGCTGACGACTCATATAATAAGTCATATATAACATACAACAGCAAAGATCTACATCAGCTTAAATCAAACACACCTTGGTAAATCCAGTCTTGACGATCATGAAGCTCGACTGTGAATTTGGCATTTTCACAAAGTTTCGGTGCCACACGTCTCTCCCGTCCTGAGCCACGAGTTTTCTTTCACAGTTGAAAAAATTCACCTGGGAGAAAAAAAAACACATTTAATTAAACATCTGTTGCTTTTTACACTCTGTGAACACAGAGACGTGGCACAGAGAGTGATTGAAGAAGTACTCAGATGCTTTTTAATTTGGATTATCATCGGATCAGGAATTATCAGGGTAGATAAGTTCAAATCTTACGTCCACGAGGATCGTGTGCATCCCGCTGATCTTCAGCTGTCCCAGCTTCTTGTGGCACTGTGGAAGTTTCTTCAGGTCACTCAGCGGACAACAAAATGAAATCCTGTCCTCCTTCTGGGTCCACGGCGGTTCGTCCACCTCTGCATGTTTACGACGTCGAGCCCCGGTATCAGAGGAGGAACAGTGGTCGTCCTCTGCTTGTCTTCGACTCAGAGCCTCGAATTTGGAATGTGCAGAGCTGAAGGAGGATGAACTGTCCTCAGCCTGTCTTCCACTTAGAGCCCCGGTATTGGAGGTATCAGGTGCACAGGTGGAGGAGGAGGCCTGATGTGAGCTCTCTTTACTGCCGTGCTCTCTTTCATGCCCATGTTTTTCCTTGTGACTCTTTCCAGGCTGGTGATCAGGCTGAAGCAGGTCCTTCATCTGGCTGCTGTCGTTGCGCTGGTTGGACGATTTGGCCATCTCTGCTGGGAAGATGACAGCACTGTGAGCTTTTATTTTGAAATCACGACTGATACAAAAAACTTTGGAGGGCCTGACGAACAGTCAGCTGCTGCTGGGAAATTCAGATTATTGTGCATGTTCAGTGATTTCTTTATGTGCATGAATATTTGAACATGAAAGTGAAAACAAACAGAGCGTGTATACCTGTGTACTTGTACTCACAGGGTGGTACATGACAGGAGCTGAGTCTGTGACGTCAAATCTTTACGTAAACACACACAAACTTCATTCATAAGAACAGGGACGCAGAGACACACTCACCTCTCAGCAGACACAGCAGCAGGTTGAAGGTGATGATCATTAATTCATCCAGCAGAGATCGAGGGAAACGAGGCGAGGACGAGACGAGCTGAAGTTCAGTTTCAGTCTGAGGCGAAAACGAAAGTAAAGACAGATCAGCTGACTGATGATGCTGCTGATCAGCGACTGTCCATAAAGTTTGAATACAGCAAACAGGAGGAGGACACGTGAACATCAGACTGCTGCATGTTCATTAAGATCTCCCGCCTCTGACTAATTAATACGTAACAAATAAATAATTAGCAGGAAAGGGATAATTATGACTTAATGAAAATAACTTAAAATATTGACACCATGTTTTCATCTGAACTACAGAGCACAGAGACAGAAGAGGCTGTTCACTTTATTATATAATGTAAATATATAATAATATATATTATTTAATGCTGCACCAGCACAACAGGACACAAGATGGCAGCAGTGAGCCAGCTGTAGGTTCACAATAATAATAATTATGTAAATATTAAATAATAATTTACATCATCTCTACTCCTCTTTATTTATTTATTTATTTATTTATTTATTAATCATAGTACATATAAAACAAACAACTCAACTGTTTTCTCAACTTTAACCAGCTGCAACATTTAAATGCTGCTGATGTTTAAAAAATGATTAAATAATGTGTTAATAAATAATAATGTAACACTGGCCGAGGTCAGTCTGTTTGCATAACGAGCACTTTTACTGTTATAAGACTTGTAGTGTTTGAATTATTCCTCAGAATGAAACTCGTCATCAGAAGTTGTTTTGGGATGAACTGAAACAACTTTTTCTCTCTTAAATCTGAAACAGACGACTGATGCGATGATAATTCAAAGATTTCAAATGTTTCTGCCTCACTGGAACTGATCAGGATCATTTGGATGAAACATAACGTGACGTCAGGGATTGTTCTGGGGCTGAAAACCGAGTCAGCAACCTGAATCTGATGATGAAATAAATAATATCTGATCCACTCAGTAAGTTCAGCATCTCCAGATGAAGCAGGAGAAGTTATAAGACAATTCAGGACAGAGTACCAATGTCAGTAAAAGTACTACAAACTATAAATACTTAAATACGAGTAAAAATCTGGTTTAAGTAAAGTACACAAGTACTATCAGTAAAATGTACACCGTATCATGTAGTAAAAGTACATGTATTGCATCAGTGTTGGAGCAGCTTTCAAATACTTTATATTCAGTTAGATTCAGTCCAGTGGGGCCCAACCTGAGGGGCCGGTCCCTCCAAAGGGTCGTGAGATGATTAATGGGCGAGGAAAGAAGAACAAAGTTCTGATGGAGAAATCTGTGTGAAACACCTGGTTTAAACGTTAATAATGTAAAATCTTGATCTGTAAAGTAAAGCTGGAGCCTGTCTGTGTGTTTCACAGTGACCGGTCCAGCTGTTGCAGATGTTCGGATCAGTAAAATTTGATCTGAGGAGCCTCGAACGTTTCGTTTGAGAACAGACGTGAAGTCTGAGTCCGTGGCGGCAGATGGTCGTAGGAGTCGAATGTAAAGAGGTCGAAGGACAGACGGATGATCAGAGTTCATGCCAACTGCAACAAACTGCTGACAATCAACGAAACAGGAGTAAAACACACAAAAAAAGAGAGACTGCACTGTAGCATCCCATCCCGTCAGACAGAGGGTCACACAGATGGCCGAGCTGGTCGGAGACATGAAGAGACATCAGGAGGGTTTTATGAGGAAGAATCGTCGGCCAGATCGTTTACCAAGTACCACACTGTGGAAATACTCTGTTACTCCATGCTGCTTCAGTAAAAGAGTGACAGCACTATATGCACGAAAACTAGAGTGGAGTTCAAGGACTTTTCAATTACTTTCCAGGCCTGATTTTCTTAAATTCAAGGCCCCAGCATGGCACAGATGAAGGTTGATAACTGCTACAGAACGCAGTTTGTTCATGTAAAGACCTTCAAAACCTTTCAAGGGTAAGGGTCAAGAGGTAACTATACTCATATTACTTGTGTACTTTTGCTTAAGTAAAGGATCTGAGTACGTTTTGTACCATCACTGTTTTGTGCAGTATTTCCTTCCTCCTGTAGTGGAGTCCTTTTATTACCGTGGACCACATCAGTGGAACAGCTGGAAGACTTAAAGACCTTAAGATCTTAAAACCTGAAGACCTGAGGACCTGACGAGCTAAAGACCTAAAGAAGACCTCCTCAAAACCTCCTAAAGATCTAAACGCATGAGGACCTGAAGACCTCTTAAAGACCTAAAGACCTCTGTAAGACCTGAAGACCTCCTAAAGACCTAAAGACCTCTGTAAGACCTGAAGACCTCCTGAAGACCTCCTGAAGACCTCCTGAAGACCTCCTAAAGACTTCTTAAAGAGCTGAGGGCAGTGTGATAATGTTCACATTTTTAAAAACAAACTTAAGACTGATCTTTTTAGTTTGACCGTTGCTTTACTTTATTTCTTTATTGAGTATCCCAACATTTGAATCTGTTAAATTACTATTAGTATTATTTAGTCCGTTTATTTATTTATACATTTTAACGTATAAAATAGTTTCATTGTGTGAAGCACAGTTACATTTTGCATTTTGCCTTTCTGATTGGTTGACAGGTGATTCATGGAGGATGAATTATTGTGATTTTTAAGGAAAAATACATAAATTTCTGGTGTTTTTAAAAATATTTTATGTCATTTTATTATTGTCTTTATAGCCTGAAAGCTGCATTAATCTTTGGTGACAGCTTTATACTCGAGTAACACTGAGCTCCGAGGTGATCATCAGTGACGTCAGTGTGAAAATCAGGATTGTGTCGGTTTGAGGATGTGACAGTGGAGTTGTAAGTATCTGGGGGGCAAACACTGTCATGAGTTGTCGTGATGATAGTGATGATAGTGATGATAGTGATGAGCGTCGCTCTCTCAGCTGTGTGTGCTCTGACAGGATGAAATGTGTCATGTGTCTGTTAGGAAACTGTCGGTTTCTCTAAAGTATGCCGGGGCAACGAAAGGGTGGAGGACCTCGCTGGCTGCGTCTGTGTGTGTGTGTGTATGAGTGTGTGTGTGTGTGTGTGTGTGTGTGTGTGTGTGTGTGTGTGTGTGTGTGTGTGTGTGTGTGTGTGTGTGTGTGTGTGTGTGTGTGTGTGTGTGTGTGTTATTCTGGGTCAGCCATTTCCCTGGAATGTTCTGCCTCCTGCCAAAGAGGAGTCACTACAATGGTATGCACACATAACACCGCAGAAACACAAGGATGACTTAAAAAGGCCTGAAAGTGAGTGAGGAGTCACGGAGGCCGGCGTGTGTGTGTGTGTGTGTGTGTGTGTGTGTGTGTGTGTGTGTGTGTGTGTGTGTGTGTGTGTGTGTGTTCTCACACGCCTGTTTTGAATATTCAAAATAAAACCTACAGTTATGAATGTGTGCAGTATGTTGAACCATCTGCCTGAACTTTAATATTGTTTTTCTGTGGAAATCCATCCTGTTCAGACTTGTTTGTTTAGAAGTGTTGATTAATGCATAGCATCAAGGTTTATCATGAAAGTAATGGAGTACTGCTGGGAGAAGGAGGAATGGTGTCATAGAAGAATTTATTGGCATTCATTTAAATGACAGCAGGGCGTATTGAGGCCACGCCCCCTACCTGCACAGGTGATTTCTGAACCTGGACCACATTTTATTTAGAGCCCAGAGCACACAGAGACTGTTGAAGACATTTGAGCTCATGGACTACACAACATTATTCAATAAAAAATAATCCCCATGGTGTTTCCGATTTGGAATATTTCCAAAATTCCCCTGCCTATCTTCCCATGGAAAGTCTCCAGAAAGTTTGCTGCTCTAGTGGGAAGACCACGACGAGAAAACATCTTGATACGGAGAGTTTTTCTTTAAGAGAAAACATCAACATCAAAACATGTAAACATCAACTTCCTGTCCTGGAATTTCTTCCTGAGGTTTCTTCCAGGATCTTTGGATCTGAATCCAGGATCTGAGGACAGAGAGGCTGAAAAACCCCTCGAGGAACATTTATCTCTTTTTTTTTTAAGGGCTCGCCTACACCTGAAAAACACAGGAGATGAAACCAGCTCTGTTTTCCCTCTTTGTCTCCTCCTCCTCCTCCTCCTCTCTCCTCTTTCTCCTGGAGGTCAGATTTTTGTTGCAGCAGTGATGCTTGAGAGTCAAAGCAGGGTCAAGATGTGTGTCGGGTTTTTGTGCACAAAGTGTGTGTCGGCACTTTTTCCTGTTACAATCCATCCTGATGTGTCCGTGCTGTAATCGCACTTCGGTGTAATCATCTATTTCCTGTCCTGGAAGAAGAAACTCATCCTGAGGTTTCTTCCAGGATCTTTGGATCTGAATCCAGGATCTGAGGACAGAGGGTGTCGCACAGCGAGCTCTCTTTTTTCGGGCTCTCCTCGCCTACACCTAAAAAACACAGATGAGCGAGATGAAACCAGCTCTGAGCCAGCTTTGTTTTTTTTACTCCCACTGCTCCTTGATTTCCCTCTTTGTCTCCTCCACCTCCACCTCCTCCCCTCTCTCATTTTTTCTCCTCTTTCTCCTGGAGGTCAGATTTTTGTTGCAGCAACCCCGATGCGAAGCAAGGGGTCAAGGCTTTCACAGCAACCCGGGGAGTCACTTACTGTTATCCTGTGACATTGTGAAACGACTGCAGTAGATTGGAAATTGGTGTGTGTGTGTGTGTGTGCAAAGTGTGTATTTATTGTGAGTGTGTGAGTGTGTGTAATTGTACTATGCGGCAGGTCGTGGGGGAGGAAGCAGCAGCAGCAGCAGCAGCAGCAGCAGTGTGTGGAGTGTAGAGGTGGAGGTGGTGGGGAGTGATATGGATAGTGTAGAAAAATGATGGCGAAGAAATGGGAAATCTCGGCACCTGTTTCCAGGGCAACAGAGGTCTGAAAAACACAGGCAGGTTGGACTTTTTTTTATTTTTATATATATATATATATATATATAAATATAAATATATCCTCCACGCTGCACTGCCCTCTGGCAACACACTGCAGACACCTCCTAATGAGTCCTCTTCATGTGCAGCACATGTGCAGGTGTCTGCAGGTGCATCCATTACCATGTTGCATGCATACCTGATCATGCACAGGTGACGTCACCCCTACATGATCTTCCTCACTCTTCCTCCTCTCTCTTTAAAAAAAAAAAAAAAATGATGTGCTGCTCTGGTCTGCAGTCAGTCAGCTTGTAGGAGGAGGAGGAGGAGGAGGAGGAGGAGGGACAGGAAAATGCCTTTCTCTGTGGGAGACATCAGCCCTGTGTGATCTCATGAATATATTATAGTGGGGGTCATTGTGCAATGAGGAAGGTGCACCGAGCCTGCCAGGTTACGGCCTGAGGAGCTCGGCTGCAGCTCGGTCCGTCACACCGCCTAGGCTTTGAGGGTTTAAGTTAGTTAGTTAATAACAACAGTTTTACACGGAAGTTTACAATAAATACCAGCATAATTATATTTGTGTTATTTAGTCTAGAGGCTGCTGACTGCAGTTCCTGCTCCACGGTTCGGGATAAACGCCGTTAAATATGTTATTAACGGCGTTTTAACGGACGGTGTCTCGTTAGCCGCGACTGCGACACTAGCCACCTAGCCGGCTAAGCTAAGCTAGGCTAGGCTAGCTTAGCCGTGTGCAGTCAGAGCTCCGTCGTCGTCCGGCAGCTGGAGGCTAAAGACACAGAAACAAGGTGAGCTCGTGTTGTTAGCTGCTTAGCTTTTTTAGATTTTGTTGTTGTTGTCGGTGCTAACCGTTGAGCTAATGTAGCCTGAAGCGGAGCTAACTGTGCTAACGGTGCTAACTGTGCTAACGGTGGCAGCAGCCCGCAGCAGCGGCGTGTTGAAGCCGCTCCACAGCCTCCACACCTCCGCTCACAACCGGGGATAATTCAAACCGATATCTGCTTTGTTTGTTTGTTTTGATTTGTTTTTAATTAACATCACAGCTTTTTTTAATTACAGCTCGTGTTTTTTTTTTGCTGCTGCAACATATCTGCGTTTATTCCCGCGGCTCGGGCAGGTGAGCTGCTTTGTTCTGCTCTGCTGCATGTTGTTGGTGTTGTAGGTGGAGATGTTTGCATGGTCTGCTGTCACCATCATCTTCTTCATCTTCATCTGATCGTGTCTGGACATGAAGCCTGCTCGCTCCCAGCTGTTGTTTTAAACATGCATGTGTTGCAATGTGTGTTTACATGAACGGACAGATGTTGTGATGTGCACCTCTGCAGCTCATTAATTGACCCTGATGTTGATCCCTAATTAGGCACCTGTAGCATCAGACAGACTCATGTCCAGCTCGTCTCTTTTGTCTCCTAACATCTTGTCTCTTCATTGTCTCTGTCTGTCTGTGTTTAACAAGCAATCACCTGGTAATCTGTCTCCTTTTTTAATTACTGTGTTATTATTAAATGCAGGTGCACTGCAGATCAGAGCTCGTGTTATTGTACAGCGTGTGTTTTCATCCAGACGGTGGCCTTCCTCGCTGATTCAGCTCATTCAGAGAAATTGCTTTCAATCCGCAGACGTTATTGTTGGTGGATGTTAACAGTCGAGCGCTGAGCTGATGGAAATGATTGTTTTCCTCGGTGACATCTCATTTTCTCATAGTTTCTCTGTTGCTCTGTTAGTAAAATGAATACTTTGGGCCGTTTTAAACTATTTAAAGACATTTTATAGATTAAATATTGACCTAACAAGGCTGCACTGCAAGACTCTGTGTTTTAATAATTCTGATATTTTTTTTGTTTTGAAATGTGTGAACTTCCTGTCCTGGACTGTCATACGACATCGCAGCACGCCGTCATAAATAAGTAAACATGGAGTCGGCGTCTACGGTTTCATTCACAAGTTGTTGAGCAGTGGAAGGCAGCGAGGACGAGGAGATGTGTTTAATTGTGTATTCTTGTGTGTGTGTGTGTGTGTGTGTGTGTGTGTGTGTGTGTGTGTGTGTGTGTGTGTGTGTGTGTGTGTGCACCCCGTCGAAGCCAGGAGTTTCAGGATCGTGATTTCAGGATGTGAGAAGCTTCTTTTGATCAGGGTCGGTGTGGAGCTGAGAGAGATGTTAAAGGTTTGAGATCAGACTCTCCAGAACCGGCTGTTCGTTCCGTCCAAAGCTTCTCGTCTAGTTCAGTGTCTGAGATTTTAATTCAAAACAGTCGTGACTGAAGGAGTCTCCGTGTTCGAGGTGATGATGATGAACGTGCTGATGTTCAGGTGAAGGTGAGGTCGGTTCTCACTGTGTAACTCTGGGCTCAACCCTCCTGTGATTTGCAGAGTTTATGATGGACAGTGAAGTAAACTGCTGACAGCTGTAGCTGCTGTTAGCTCATGTTAGCTCAGTCTGTTAGCTGGACTGTGAGCTCAGAGCACCAGGGGAGTGTTAGTGTTTGTGTGTTTGTAGCAGAGGGGTTTTGGACCACCAGGAGGAGGAGGAAGAGGAAAAAGAAGAAGAGGATTTCAGGGAGTGGAGCAGGTGTCGTGCCAGAACAGGAGCTGGTCAAGCGGCAGTGTAACCGGGCTCAGCAGCCTCTGTGTAGCGACAGGCCTGCGATGGAGTAATATCAGCTGCTGCTGCGTCTGCTGTCGCTGACCTTGTTGATGTTCGTCTGTCAGCGAAGTTGTCGACTCGTTAGTTTTTGATCAGAAGTGATGTAATCAGAACAAATGAGAGTCAGAGAGCGCTCGGCGGTCCGGCTCGACAGACGGCTGATAAACGATGTGAGGTGTTTGTTTTCATTTGATTAAGACGCAGAGGCAGCGTTTAATCATCTTCACTGACGAGCCGCCTCGAGCGGTTCGTACATGCACGGACGTTAAGAGCTGCTAGTCTGGACTTTAATTGATTATCAGGTTAATTGAATTTGGTCGCAGCTTTAATCAATAGAGAGACTAAAGTATGTTTGTCAGTTTCCAGCTGCCTCAGCGACCTCGTGTCGACTCACTGAGGTGAAAATAAAACACGGAGCACTCGATGTAAGTTAGAGCAGAAACAGTGACTTTAATCAGGCGTCGACAAATTAAGAAGAAATCGATCTGAAATAAACTGAAGAATTTAAATTAAATGGAAAGATGAGCAAACATCATCAGGTAAAAAGTTCTTTGTCACTCAGACGTGTTGACGATCCTCACAGAGTGAAAGTCAGATCAGACTCCATCAAATATCAACAAGAGTGGAAAATGTCCTTTAAAATTTGAATAAGTTAATCAAAGAAAATTAAATTAAATTCAACTTTCTTTGATATTTGATGTTTGAATGTTTCAATTAAAGACCAAAAAATGCCAAAAACTGCAATTTTAAAAATGAGAATTTGCTGCTTTATTCTTTGAATCTCTCTCTAAGCTGATTGTGAATCAACACGTGAATGCTGCATTATCTGGTCGTGTGGTTTCACCTTATTTCACCTGTTCACACGGTGAAGGTGAGCTGGGCACGAATGTTTTCTGTTGGCTTTGTATAGTTTAATCTAATATCTAATAGTATCTTCATAGAGATCAGAAATCTTGATGAACTTGTAATGAAACATTTCAAGATGTCGCCTTGAGCTTTTATATTTGTTTGTTTATATATTTTAAATATTCCAACACTTCATGGACATTGATTAATTGGAAAAACGATGATTAATCGATAATAAAAATGAGATTAGAAACAGATTTATGGAGTTTAAACATCAATAATAATAATAATAAAATAGTCGCCCCGTATTAAATTACTATTTTGCTGAAACTGAATATCTTCAGGTTGTTTGAGGGAAGTTTTGGACTTTTGGGAAACATTCTTCACTGAACAATTCATCGATTGATGGAGAGAATCATCAAATAAATCTAACATGAAACCTGATGCAGCTGAACTGAAGTTCGATCGAGCAGCTTCTGTGTTTTTGGCCGTCGGTGTGACGACATGAGCCGAGAGGTCAGAGGATGATGATGATGATGAGGAGGAGGAGGAAGCTGAGGTACAGCATGTACCGTCTGTGCTGCTCTGTGTTCAGTTCAAACATCTCGATGGAGACAGACGTCTTCCAAACCCCCCTCCACCTCCTCTCCTCTCCTCTCCTCTCTCTTTGTGTGGTTTAGCTGCCGAGCTGTGATGGAAGTTACAAGGTGCTGTCTGCAGGCTGCCGCTGCCTTTTGATAGGAGGGAAATCAGGTACGACAGTCATGTGATCCCCTCCACCCTCCTCTCTCTCTCCACACCAAGACGTGGGGTGTCTGACCCACATCTGCAAAGTGCAGAAATGAGAGAGAAACGAGGGCGGCTGGGGGGGAAATTAGCACGTCAGCTGGAAGCCGTCAGATAAAGAAAATCATTAGCGGGAGGCGGCGGCGCAGCGGCGACGAGGAACGTGTTGGAAACAGTGAAAACATCTGGAGGGAGAGAGTGGCAGATAAACATGCAGGAAGAGTCTGCTGCCTCTTCACATCTCTGTTCTCTTAAATTCCTTTTGAAATCAGCGAGCTAAATTTAGCTCCCAGCACCACCTCCCCATCCTCCACCCTCCACCCTCCTCCTCCTCCTTTGAGAGGTATCAGAGCTACAGCAGTCAGTGATAGGCTAACGTTTTGATGTGCACACACACACACACACACAGATTAAAGTGAGTGGCTGTGAGTGGGAGGGCGCTGTGTCTTTGTGCACACACAGTGTGGGCTACAGTGATGATAAATTGTTGCCGTGCAGCAGATGAGCTCTGAGTAACCGTCTCTTCATGTGTCTCTGTCTCCTCTCAGGGCTGCTGCCTCTTGAGGACGGTGGGGGCTCTCTGATGATCCCCACGTCCATCCGATGAACCCCCTCAACTCCATGAAACCCTCCCTGCCTCCCAATCCACAAAGGTACACACATGATGTCCTCAGGTGATCCTGGTGACACCTCACCTGCTCTGCCCAGTGGCACATTTGTTCTGGTCCGTTGTTGTTGTGGGTCCCCGTATCACGAGACGGCTCGATCCCACCAGGAGCACGGCGCCCGTTCTAGACAGCGTCCGCCGCCCCCGTGGAGAAAACACCACCGGGATATTTTTGACGGTCAAACAGCTTCGAGGAGACAGCAGTGATTTTTCAAAATAAAACACCCTGTGCAGACTCCAGACCTGCCTCGCTATATCGCGGTTCACTTTTCACGGATTTTTTTTGCGTACTGTAACAGTATGAATGCACATTGTGTTCTGCCTGATTAACTACGGGAGTACTGTACAAAATGTGTGTAAAAAGGTGTATAATAGTGTGTGGTTAGAGGTTTTACGGCCTTAAACATGTAGAATAATTGTAAACTTACTTTGCGGATTTCGTTTATTGCGGGTTATTTTTAGAATGTATCCCCCGCGATAAACGACGGACCACTGTAACTTAAATACGTAGATCAGGGGTGTCAAACTGTTCCACAAAGAGCCGGTGTGGCTGCAGGTTTTTTGTTCCAACCAACCAACCAAGAGCTCACAGTTTGACCAATCAACTCCCTGAAGACTGAGACCAGTTGATTAAATGAGTCAAGTCTGGTTGGAAGGTAAACCTGCAGACACACCGGCCCTTTGTGGAACTACAACTGATGTAGTCTGGTGTCTGTTGGGCAAAATGTTTCTGAAAGCCACTAAGACAGCCGACGTTTTCTGAAATGCAGCGCTCGTGAAAACAGGTGGATGGAAACTTAACAGGTGAAGCTGGTTCAGGTAACTCGGAGCTTTCATCAGAACCAGAGTGGAGGAACCGTCTGTGCGAAAAACAGGCCGGAGGAAAATAAAAATTGATTAAACTATAAATCCGAAATGGCGTTAATTCAAGTGTGCAGACGTGTTGGGTGTCACCGTCTGGAAAAAAAGTGAATGAGTCCAGTCGGCTTTAAATGTTTAATTGCGGAGCGTTAAAGCAGTCGGCTGTCGAGCGCTCAGCCTTCTTCTTTTGGACGGCTGCTCGATTCGTTTTACTCGAGCCAAAAACACTGTTTAATTGAGTGCAGCCGCGGAGCCTGTCGACTGCTCGTGTTCCTCTCCATGAAAGCGGAGAGACGTCGGCAGCTCGCCGAGGCGACGCGACGTGCAGCCTCCAGAAAATGTTACACTCCATGTTTTATATCTGAAACAAGCGTCCCTGCAAATGGTTGAAAAGGAGGAAGCAGAGAGCGACCTGAGCCGGTAAACGATGTATCGACGTCCACCTCCAAACGAGCCCTAACGAGGTGTTAAACACACATTAGTTTTAATGTTTTAATGATGATGAAACACTGTGTGTGTGTGTGTGTGTGTGTGTGTGTGTGAACCATCCCAGTAACTCGGCTTCGTCTCCTCCTGCAGCAGTGACGGCCCCTTCCTAAATGACCCAGTCTCCTGGCAACCAGGCACCAATCAGCACGCAGGATCTCTCTCTGTAGTAACCACAGTGTGGGGCGTGACCAATCCCACACACAGCCAGGTAACACATGTCTCAACACCCAGCTCCTGTTTTATGTGCTGCGACCACACGAGAACATAAAGAAGCTCGTGTCTGTCAGTGTTTCTGAGAATAACAGACGATTCTTTATCGTTCTGGTTCATTTTCAAATCAATCCTCTTTGCACGACCTGCTCGGCAGCACACAGACAGACACAGTTAGCAGATATTTCCCTCGGGACTTTGGTCGGGTACCGAAACCCGGTGCCAACATGGCACCAGACTGGATCACGGCGCAGATGTCGGTGCCTCATTTCAGAGTCATCACCGCTTGTGCCATCGCTAGTTAACATTACGGCTTAACTGTACTCGAGTATTTGTTCTGATTACATTACTTATAGCTGGTCGACCAGCTGTGAAGAGGACGCTGATGGCTGGTGAAATAAAAGGCTGAAAGACAGACGGCGTCTGTCTTTCAGCCTTTTATTTCACCAGCCATCACGTCGGTTACAATGCCCAGCTCCTGTTCTGGCACGACACAGCTCCGATCAGAGTTTCCCGTAAACCTCCTCCTCTTCTTCTTCTTCTCCTCCCCGGTCAGGACGGCACAGTGTGAGAACTGCGTGTGATAATTAATTCTGTAATTTCCGAGAATTACACTTAAAAAAATGCTCCGAAGACACGACGGAGGAGTAGAAATGTTTTTTCTTTAAGTGAAGGATGAGACACATTTATCAAGCTGCTCACTCCCACTCACAGTGAAGTGTAGCCGTGACCTTCTAAGAGAAACTTTCAGCCGTTTATTTACGTCACATCATCGTGTAGTCTGTCTGATTCATTGACGTGGACTTCAAATGTTCCTTTTAGGTTCACCTTCCTGAATAACAGGAGAACAGGAAGTCGGACACTAAGGCGTTAAAGATGAAGTGAAGCTCTGAGGAGATTCTGCTGGTGATGGCGTCGTACATCACAGGAAACATAATCAAAGGGCACTTTACTCCAATGGCAGACAAAATAAATATTGTTAAGCACAGAGAAACTCAAGAAAAGTGGTGCAAGCTTATGAGAGTGCAGCTGTAAATTTCCCTACAACATGAGCTGTGGGTGTTTCTTCAAATAACAACGTTCGTCATGACCGATCTCACACAGTCTGACTGTCTGCGAGGGTCTGCAGACCTCCTGCTGACCCACTCTGACCTGTGATCAGGTGACCCACTCTGACCTGTGATCAGGTGACCCACTCTGACCTGTGATCAGGTGACCCACTCTGACCTGTGATCAGGTGACCCACACTGACCTGTGATCAGGTGACCCACTCTGACCTGTGATCAGGTGAACGGTGTCTCTGTCATTCGTACGTCTGTTCTCACACTATGTAACTTTGGGCTCCGGGTCTGGAGAAGTACGTAACGCTTTACGGCACTAAGTCACACAGCAGCAACTGTTTCACTGATTCTGGTGAAACTGGATCATATTTTATGGAGGAAATGTTTTCTGGTTTTCCCTCTGATGTCCTCCGGCTGCTCCGCCTCAACTCTCTGTGATTTACAGAGTTTATGATGGACAGTGAAGTAAACTGCTGACAGCTGTAGCTGCTGTTAGCTCATGTTAGCTCAGTCTGTTAGCTGCTGTTAGCTCATGTTAGTTCAGTCCGTTAGCTGCTGTTAGATCATGTTAGCTCAGTCTGTTAGCTGCTGTTAGATCATGTTAGCTCAGTCTGTTAGCTCATGTCAGCTCATGTCAGCTCAGTTTGTTAGCTGCTGTTAGCTCAGTCTGTGGCTGCCGTTAGCTCATGTTAGCTCAGTTTGTTAGCTGCTGTTAGCTCATGTTAGCTCAGTCTGTTAGCTCATGTTAGCTCAGTCTGTTAGCTCATGTTAGCTCAGTTTGTTAGCTCATGTTAGCTCAGTCTGTTAGCTGCTGTTAGCTCATGTTAGCTCAGTCTGTTAGCTGCTGTTAGCTCATGTTAGCTCAGTCTGTTAGCTGCTGTTAGATCATGTTAGCTCAGTCTGTTAGCTGCTGTTAGATCATGTTAGCTCAGTCTGTTAGCTCATGTCAGCTCATGTCAGCTCAGTTTGTTAGCTGCTGTTAGCTCAGTCTGTGGCTGCCGTTAGCTCATGTTAGCTCAGTTTGTTAGCTGCTGTTAGCTCATGTTAGCTCAGTCTGTTAGCTCATGTTAGCTCAGTCTGTTAGCTGCTGTTAGGTCAGTCTGTTAGCTCATGTTAGCTCAGTCTTTTAGCTGGACTGTGAGCTCCGAGCACTGTGGGGAGTGCTAGTGTTTGTACCACAGGCGTGTTGGAAGAAGAAGAAGTTTACAAAGAATGTTGACAGGGAGCGGAGCTATGTCGTGCCAGAACAGGAGCTGGGCTCAGCAGCCTCTATGGACATAATGGCAGAGGAGAAGAGAGTCAAGAGTACACTGACGGAGGAAGCTAAGAAGAGAAAAGTAGAGAGTGAGCGAGCACGAAGCCGCCGGACAAGAGTAAATCTTGGCTGTTAGCAGAGTCGACTAGTTTTGGATCATAAGTTAGATTGATTTCGCTCTCAGATGATAACACACTCATTCGTCCATGTTTGGTTTCAGTTGCACTTTCATTGTGACTCTCAGGATTCAGTCTGACTGTGTCATGACTCCTCCCCCGCTGTCTCCTCTCTCTGATGGTCTTCATCTTACTCATTCACTGTGTTATGGTTCATATGACTGTAATAAAACCTCTCTGTTTCCCCCGTAGGTGTTCGGTGCCCCCATGGGTCCGGGTGAGAGCTCTGGCGGTCACATGATGCCCGGCGGCAGCCCCGGTATGGGTCCCGGCATGGGCTCCCAGTTCATGGGCCAGCAGTCGTACGGGGAGGCCGTCTCTAAAGGTTACGGCCAGCCGGTCATGTACGGACGTCCCAGCGCTGCGTACAACCCAGGCTCAGCCTACGGAGGAAGGTACTTTTTACTGCGACCGCAGACGAAACCAACTCGTCATGTCTGAAAGTTACAGGAAACTTTGAGCGACGAGTCACGGCCGTGCTGATATTCAGAATAACAGAACTCTGCCTCGTGTCATATTGTTTTTATACAACAGTTAAAGCTCCGTTTATTAGTTAACAGTAAGAAGCGACGACCGATTACGATCTGTTTGTTTATTGAATCATTATTTGGACGGCACTGTTGCCAGGCAACACTGACAAACTGTTAGTGCACTGTAGTTATTGTTTTAATGAATCCATGAATCAGGTTTACTATCAGCTCTCTGGAGTCCAGACGCCGGGAAATCCACGCTACGATCAGATGTGAATTATTATTATTATTTTATTTTTTTCAAATCAAGAAAATGACGCGTGGCGTGGGTTGCCGTGGCAACACAGCAAACACGGTTCATACGGCTCGTATTTATGACAACAGAGGACGAAGGTTTGCGTCCGACTGAGATCAGAGAGCTGAAAAAGTTTGTTTGTGCCGAGCGCTGACGGAGGATAAATACTACCGGAGGAGCGGAGCGGCTTACGCAACGCGTTCACGTAATCAGTGCCGCAACCGAATGAACGACAGAACACAGAGTGAAATATGTGTGGACAGGTTTACAGCTCTGTGAGGAGCAACAGTGGAAATTTAAGATCATAGATGTCAACATTAAACTTCCCACGACGATGACTCGCATTGAGAAATCTGAAATCTGGTAAATCCAGGTTCAGACTTCTCGTTTGTTTTGTTACTCATCAGATGTAATGTGACTGATTCAGAGACGAGTCCTCTGTTTTCTCCAGCGCTCCAGGTGAATTCGCTCTGACAGTTTCTTGATTCTGACGTTACTGTAGTGATCTCGCAGCTTTCTTTAGAGTGATTACATGTGCAGCCCTTGTAGCTGTGAAGACGTGCTCCATTTAGTTCGGGTGAGTCACGGGAACAATGGGCCTCGTGTTGGAGAGGTTAACTGCCGCTCTCTGATCGGCGTTGTGTATTTTTATGTTGCATATGTCAGCGTGGCCGCTCTGACTCACGCTCACTCATCTCCCCATCCTCTCTTCCCCCTGCAGTTACCCCGGTAACAGTGGAGGCGCCGGTCTGGGCGTCCGTCCGCCCTCAGACTTCACTCAGGCCGCCGCTGCCGCTGTCGCTGCCGCCGCCGCCACGGCAACTGCCACCGCTACGGCAACTGTTGCAGCAATACAGGAGAAACAGAACCAGGAGATGAGCTATGGGCAGGTAAATGTGTTTCCAGCTGCACTGCATGTCAGTTTTCCATCAGTTATTATTGTTTATTTTAGCATCAGCCTTTGTTTATCTCCGCATCACAGCCCAGGCCGCCGTGTTTTTGCTTGTAAATGCATCAAATCCATCAGCGTGATGCTTCTTAAATTCTTCTAACAAAGCAGACATGTGACTATTTCTCTCTCGAGTTAATTAGGATTGATTCACAGACGAGAGCAGCTACACACTTCCCTGACATGTTCACATTAAAGTCGTCTGTGTCGGTCGTGAAACGTGGCTCCTGATTTTGATTTGCTTTATTGAAATCAGGCCCGCGTCCTCGAAAACTCCACGTGCTCCACGTGGCGCCCGTCCGCGTTCGTTTTCCGTCACATTGACATGTTTGAAAGTTATTATGATTTAGTTTCACATCTTGAGGCCAGCCGTCAGTTCGCATGCTCAGAATCATGATTTTAAAATAAATAAATCAATAAATATTGTCAACACAATGCAGTGAATCATGGGGGTTGTAGTGATTTGAGAAGGCAACGTTCTCTCTCTCGTTTTAAAAGCGTTGTTTAAACGTTTATTCGTCTGGTTTGGAGTTGTGATGTTTGCTTTGCTGAAGCTGGTTTTCCTGCTTCCAGATTGAAGACACGTGTTTCTTATTAACAGCAGAGACGTCCCGTAATCTGACAGCGCTCTGTCCTGCCAGAGCTTTTACTCCATAGTAGGGATGTAACGATAGACTCAACTCACGACTCGATTCGAGTCACGATTTTTTGTTAACGATACGATTTTTTTCACAATTTTTTTTAAATCAAAATGAGCTACAGACAAATTAATAGACCAAATAAAATTATCTTTTTATTTGTAGAAAAAAAATCTTTCTTTACAGAAACTCTCAAACAGTTTGTGTTGTTATAAAAAGTGCAACTTACATCTTGACAGATGACATGACAGATATCTGCTTTCTTTAGAAACAGTCTCACAGTAAACTGCTGTTAACTGCTGTGATGTGCAGTTTTCCTCACGAGGCGTAACCAGGCTCTAAATTAACTTTTTTGATCATCAGCCAATGTGGCTGGTAAGTTTTGTACATAACAATAAAATAAAAACATTAAAACTTGCAGCAGCACGCGTCAATTTCCACAGAGCAGCTCGAGCGGGCGGAAACCAGACACAGAAAAAGCAAAGAGGACCCGGTGGATTTTCAAAATAAAATACCCCGTGCAAACTGCCGGTCGTAAAAACAGACAAACTAACTAACTACGTAGCATATTTACACATGTAGAAGCATGTTTAGAAGAACATACACCGGGAAAATGTCCAAATCTGAGCAGGTAAACAAAGTCTGGCGGGCTAAGCGCTCGCTCCTGAAACTCTCCCGGTGGGTTTGAAGTCGCGTGCAGGACGGACCAAACACGCCACGCTCACGCTGTCCAGCGTTTGCTCAGCTTCATCCACTGACTCTATAATTCTGCAAGATTTCTTTCTTGGGGACAGACGTCTTTTGGTTTAGAGGATAAAAAAATCTTTCCTAACGTAGTAAACGACTCCTGAGACAACGCTGAGAGCAGAGCAGATGTTTGCTCGTTAAAAAACAGTTTTAGTGGAAATTAAATAACTTTTTGACAGCACATGTGCAGGAATCTGAGATCCCCGCAACTTTTAGACGTTAGAGATCCTCGATGATTTGTGCTCTGTAGTTAAAAAGTGAGACAGATGCATCATTCTCTACAAACGTGCTGATGTTTTCATAACTCTCCGTCCGATGCTTGATTTAATCCTGTAACGCTGTGTTTACCGGCGTTGACGTACTTCCCTTTTCCTCCCCCGCAGATGGGTGGAGCATCCTCTTACAGCACCCAGTTCCTGTCTCATTCGGGCCCCCGTGGCCCTCCTCCAGGAATGGTCTCTTCCAGGCCGGGACCTCCACCCACAGGCGGAGGCTTGTATCCTTCTCACCCCGCCCAGGCTCAGAAGATGCCCCAGCACGGAGGTTACCCAGGCGGGCAGCAAGGGCTCAAACGGCCTTTTCACTCAGAGGTCAGTGAGAGCGCGACCAGTCACACTGCTCATGTTTCACAATAAAAGCCTTTTTAAGAAATAAACTGTTTCTGCTCAAGTGCTTTTAATTTGAAATGGATACAGGAAGTCTCATGTTTCTACACCCCACTGCAAAAACGCCATGATGAGGGTGGATGTAAGCAGGAGGTGGTGCACACACAACCCTCCGCCCAGACATAAGAGGAAAATAATCCTGAGCGAGTCGAGGATTGTGACGTAGCCCACGGGAAGCACCGTCCTTCGGGAGCGCAAGGACAAGGCACCGTCACCTCACAGCGAGGCTGAGGAGGAGCTGGCGTGTTCTCCACCTCATTATCGCGTCTGTTTGCTGTGTTCACTGGAAACATGAGACTTCCTGTATCCATTTCAAATTAAAAGCAGTGGACAGAAACCTTTCTTCATTCCTCAACAAGGCTTTTATTCTGAAACATTTGCATGAACATGCTCGTCCAGCTGTGACGTCTGCAGATGTTTAGTTTTGTCAGATCAACAGTCCAAAAAATATTTAGTTTATAAATCAGTCCAAAAAACTTTAAAGGAGACATGACTAATTGACTCGATTCCTGTTTTGGTAAATGATGAAATCCACCGGAATAACATTTACCAAATTGGTAAATGTTATTCCGGTGGATTCCACCATCAAGCTTCCAGAGAATAATCGGGTTGGGTTTGGGGATTTTTGTTGACGAGCTGAAACACCCAGCAACGAAACGTATTTGTCAAGAGTCAGACGAGGTGAGTCAGAGTTGTGGTGTCCGTCGTGGTTTTTATTTCTCAACAGACTCCTCAGTAACTCTTCGTCCTCTCTGTCTTATTTCTGTTTCCAGGGTTTTCCAGTGCAGCAGTACGGCTCTGGAGGGATGTCGGGGTATCCGAGCCAGCCTCTGCAGTACCCCGCCGGTCCACAGCAGCGATGCGCACCCTCGCCCTCTTACCCCTCCAGTCGGATGCCCCTCATGGGACAGTACAGTTCCGGATCACACAACCCAGCACAGTTCCCGCCCGGAGCCGGCCAGCCCAATCCTCCACAGTATTACAAGGTTCCATGAGCTTTTCCTTGATCTGGACAAAATATTCGTTAGTTGCATCCCGAAGTCATCCATCACTGCTTTGGTCTTTTATTTGTTTCTAACGAGTGTTGTCGAACGCACAGATCTAATTTCCTCACCGCCGTTGACCTCTTTTGTTCGATGTATCGATGGATCTCTCGCTGAGTGTCGTGTTTCCCGTCTGTTCTCCAGTCAGAGCCGTTCAACGGTCAGGGCAGCCTGCCATCTGGAGGAGCGGGAGGATACAATGCGTTCACACAGGCTGCAGTGAGCGGGGTAAGTCACACAATCACTCAACTCTTTAAACGAGTCCATCGTCGACAACACATGGTGAATAAGTTCTAAACACTCGTCTCGTCCTCGCCGTCTCTCAGCCAGGTCGGGGCGGAGTGATGCCCGGGTATCCCAGCTCTCCGATGGGAGGCAACCCCACGCCTCCGATGACACCCGGAACGTCCATACCTCCCTACCTGTCCCCAGGCCAGGACACAAAACCCCCGTACCTTCCACCGGACATCAAGCCCAACATCAACACCCAGCAGCCCTCCACAGGTGAGGAAGCACCTGATTTCAGCCGGAGAAACATTAGTTACAGTATATCCCAATAAAATAAAAGAAACTGATGTATTACCCCGGAGCAGGGACTTTTATAACGCAGATAAAATCATTCAGGAATTAAATTAACTTTCTGGTTCTTGCAGTACAAGTTTGGGGAAACGACCTAAAAGCCTCGAAACTCTTGCTCTCTCCCTTCAAGGTAACCCCAGCGACGACCTGCGTCTGACTTTCCCGGTACGAGACGGCGTCGTGTTGGAGCCGTTCAGACTGGAGCACAACCTGGCCGTCAGTAACCACGCCTTCCAGCTCCGAGACTCCGTCTACAAGACGCTCATGCTGAGGTGACGATCTCGTGTTTTCAGGGTTTCTCATCGTTCGTGTTACTAAAAGACATTTTTATGTCCAGGGTTGGACTTTACATCAAATCACTGAAGTCCCTGCTTTGTGCTTCAGAACAAACACAGCTCGTGTCTCTTTGTTGTAAATGTGAAAGATTTTTTAACCACTTAGAGATTTATTCATGTTTTCTCCAAAACACAGCAGATGTTGTTGCACAAAATCCTAAAACTCGACATTTCTGCACCTCTGGTTCATCTCGAATGTTTCACTCTCTGTGACATGAAATGTGGTTTTTAGAAGCAGCACACCTCTCCCTGTTTCCTGACTGATTTTAAAAACACCACATGAGGAATGTTTGATAACCCCACCCTGTCCTCTCTCATGGTCTGTGTTGTGTCGCCCCCTGCAGACCAGATCTGGAGCTGCAGTTTAAGTGTTACCACCACGAGGACCGACAGATGAACACAAACTGGCCGGCCTCTGTGCAGGTGAGCATCACTTCTTCTTCTTCTTGCTGATTTCAGCTGATGGAAACAGACTTAAATATTATTTGTCTCTTGTATCAGGTGAGCGTCAATGCCACTCCTCTGTGCATCGAAAGAGGCGACAACAAAACCTCCCACAAGCCCTTGTACCTAAAACAAGTGTGTCAACCCGGACGCAACACCGTGCAGATCACAGTCACAGCCTGCTGCTGTGTAAGTCGCCTTTAAATGACGCAACAGTCCAGCCAGTCTTTCATCATGTCCCGTGTTAAACGTGTGTCTCCTCTCTCTCTCCGCAGTCCCACCTGTTCGTGCTGCAGCTGGTCCACCGGCCGTCCGTCAGGTCCGTCCTGCAGGGTCTGATGAAGAAGAGACTCCTGCCGGCCGAGCACTGCATCACCAAGAGTGAGTCCAAAGAAGCTGAAGTAAAGATGTGGGATTTGTTGTGATGTGACTGAAATAAATCACAGAGAGTTGAGGCGGAGCAGTTTCACCAGAATCAGTGAAATAGTTGCTGCTGTGTGACTTAGTGTTAGTTAGTTAAGCGTCTTCACTTCTTTTTGTTTCAGTAAAGAGAAACTTCAGCAGCGGCACCATCCCCGGGACTCCCGGCCTGAACGGAGAGGACGGCGTCGAGCAGACGGCGATCAAAGTTTCTCTCAAATGTCCGATCACGTTCAGACGAATCCAGCTGCCGGCCAGAGGCCACGACTGCAGACACATACAGGTGAGGTCTCGAGTATGCTCGAGTACGCGTGCACGTATTCATGCACCTTTCCGCCGCTCACACTGACCGTCTTTGTCTCGCAGTGTTTCGACCTGGAGTCCTATCTGCAGCTGAATTGTGAGCGAGGGACGTGGAGGTGTCCTGTGTGCAAGTACGTCCTGTATCGACGCCTCATCGCACGTTTCAGATCCTCTCTGTGTGAAATCTAACCAGCAGTTTGTTCCTGTCGTTCACAGTAAGACCGCTCTGCTCGAGGGGCTGGAGGTGGACCAGTACATGCTCGGGATTCTCGTCTACATCCAGAAGTAAGTGTTTCTGTCTGGACCTCATGCGTTCATCTCTCCGCTTCACGCCCAGTAACCCATCGCCTCTGCTCTCAGCTCTGACTACGAGGAGATCACCATCGACCCGGTGTGCGGTTGGAGGCCGGTGCCCGTCAAACCGGACCTGCACATAAAGGAGGAGCCCGACGGCCCGGTGCTGAAACGCTGCCGAACGGTCAGCCCGAGTCACATGGTGCTGCCTAACGTGATGGAAATGATCGCCGCTCTGGGTCCGGCGTCGTCCCCCTACCAGGGTCTGACCGCAGGGGGCAGGAACACCCCCGACTATAACCGGCCAGGTAGATCCAGACAGAAAACTACGGCTGCTGCTTGATTTCATCATCTCAGACGCTGTAGTAAACAAACAAGTCAAAAACAAGAACTTCACACAAAATATGTTTATACGCTGCAGAAAGTGTTAGAGATTATTAAACCAGGTGTGCTGTCTGTATGAGACAGGAGACAGGAGGACGAGCATGAAGCTGAGCGGCCTCCACTGTGGACGGGGGCAGCAACAAAACATGTTGAACATCAAGTGTACAACATTACATCCTCAGTGTTACTTAAAGAGTTTTTTATTTGAGGTTCTGATCCAGAGTCAGTAGATGGAGGACGAGCATGAAGCTGAGCAATGGGGCAGCAACTAAATAGATCCAGCCGCCTAAAAAATGAACAGCAGTTTAAATGGAGCAGTGGTCGTACCGGACTGTTGTGGTTCAGTCTTCCAGTCCAAGCTACGTTCAAACCCTCAATGTGATCATGAGATCGCCTGAAATGCATAGATGGACTTTGCTTAGCTTCACGCTGCTTCTCCAGGCGTGTACCGTGTATATACTGTGTGTGACATGTACACATACTGTACACAGTCACACTTTCTTAGATGGGAGGTGACCCAGAACAGTATTTGAAGCCGCAGAGCAAAGTGAGTACAAACACTGCGTCCTCCATGTCCTCTTCTAGTCCACAGCTGCAGGCCCGGTTTGTCCACGCCTCACTGCTCCCCGTGACACACGAGGAAACAAAAGTCTGGCCTGTTTTTCTTTAACGTTTGTTTGGTGTCGCCCTCGCAGGGAGTCAGGGATTCTCCAGCCAAACCGGGTTCACAGACTTCCCCAACACTCCCGGCACCCCGACACTCGGAGAGTACGCCTCCTCTGGACCGCCGCCTCCACTCCCCTACCAGTCCGAGCAGGTTAGACACCTTTAATAACACACACACACACACACACACAGGAGTGTGTATTCACGTGGCCTCAGGGACCCGTATGTTTTATGTTGGGTTCACTCAGGACGTTTTCTTAACGCTTGAACAGGCGTCAAAAGACGAGCAGAGTCTGAATAGTCGACAGCCAGAAGGCTCAAACACACGATGTCACCGACGTCTCCGAGCTGATCGTCTTTCAACCAGCAGAGTAATTAATACTGAAGGTCGAGGCCGCCGACACCGAGCGACTTCCTCCACTCAGAGAAGCTCCAGCTGAAAAGACAAAAAGGACGAGACACGATCTCACATTGTAACGTTCACGTCGAGTACAGACAAAATTATTGAATTATATTAATGAAATATTATTATATATAATATAATATTATGAGAGAAGCTTTTTCTGTTTATTTGGGGTAAATCAATTGTTAATCGAGTCATAAAAATAATGAATACTTAATAAAAATCTTTATAATAATTGATTAATAATAGGGATGCACCGAAATGAAAATTTTCGTCCGAAAACCGAAACCGAATATGAAATGCGTGTGTTAAATTTTTCACTATTGCATAAATAGCCTAGAATAAATTTGTTTTTTCAAAGAAAGTAAATGTTTATTTAATATCCTTCAAATATTCCAGTAGAATTTCCAGTTAGTATAATTATTATTTCATTCATACTGTTAGAAAATGTTGTTTCAATCACTGTTAATTTGTTCTTGAAATAAATACTATTTAATTTTATTATATTTTCGGTGAATTTCCATTTTTCCCACATTCATGAACGCATCATAGTCATTCCGACGGTCATTGAACGCACCTCGCACGTAGTTTAGAGAGTTTATAGCTCTGCTAAAGAGCAGAGTATGATGTATGTCATTTCGTTGTTTCATTGCATCAATTGCGTCAAGCTGAAATGCACTTTCGGACGAAAATTTTCGGTGGCCGAATTGTCGGTGCATCCCTAATTAATAAATAGTTTAGGATTAAACAATCAGGAATCATTTGAAGTCATGTGACTCAACACGTCCATACCAACACAGACGTGTCAGCGTGAGCGACACGCGGCCGTTCTAGTCAGCCGGCTTCTCTGTATCGAATAATTTAACGCAGAGCACCTCGAGCTGACAGGAAGCCAGAGAAGCCGGTGGATTTTCAAAATAAAACACCCCGTGCAAACTGCTGGTGGTAAAAACAAAGAGACAAAAGAAGCATGCAGCATGTTCACACGTGTAGAAGAACATGAACCAGGAAAATGAAAATCTGAGCCAGTCAACAAAGTCTGAGGGAGAAATGCTTCTGAAACTCTGCCGGTGATTTGACGTTGGACGGAACAAAACTGCGGCACATACGTGACGGAGGAGTTCGTGTGTAGCCTGGTGTTACAGAAAAGGAGGAAGATGACAACATTTTTCTCTCAACTGTGATTGGAGCACATAACAAAAAGGGGCGGGGCTTAGGAAGACCAAAAGCCTGACGTGTCTTCTTCCTGTGTGTGGTTAAAACGGCCGCACTGTTCACCATGAGCGCTCGCTGTAGCTCATTCAAACCTGCATAACTGTGAGGCGTTATGACCTGAACCTGTGTGGTGCTGTTACGTAACACGGTCTGTCTTCTCCTTCTGGCTCGTGAGTTAAGAGCCTCTAACCTCCCTGAAGTAGACAGCACTGACTGAGCGTACATGTTCACTCGCATACCGAGCCGCTGAAGCACATACCGCCTGTCGCGGGCAGCTGCTCGGCTGTTTGTAGAGTCAGATTAGAGTGTGCGTCCTCCGCTGTCACACACTTCTGCTGTCCTGCCTCTTCAGTACAGACCTGGTGCAGAGTGTTAATGTCACTTTACGTTTCCTTAAATCAAAGTTTCTCTCCTTGTGTTTGTGTCTCATCAGACGTCTCACTCTGGACGAATCGAACACGCCCATAACCTCCTCCAGCAGCAGCAGCAGCACAGTTCAGGCGTTCACGGTAATCAGAGTCTCGGCGACGCCGGCAGCCCGCTGCCGCAGCGGAACGCCAATACCCAGAATCCCCGGCTGCAGAGCGAAGGCTCCTTCGGGCTGGGAGGCCCGGGAGCAACCGGAGGAGAGGGAGCCGATCATGCACTAGATGTGAGTGGAAGCCTGTCGGTCATGTGTTCAGCTTTATAAGAGCAGCTAAAGGTTTACAGGACAAGTTAAAATGACTCGATGCTTTCTGGCTGAGAGTCGCATTAGAAGAAGGTGAAGAGAACGTTTTAAAGTTTTATGGCGTCTTTTGTTTCCTGGAGTTTCTGGTTTGTTGGAAACTTCAAGCTTAGAAATAGAAACTTTGATATGTGGTAAATATGTCGAGTATTTGTTCTGATTACAGTACAGATCAAAAACTAACAAGGAGACAACTGTCAGCGTCCTCTTCGCTCTCTTCTCCTCTGCCATTATGTCCATAGAGGCTGCTGAGCCCGGCTACATTGTCCCGCTTGCCCAGCTCAGGTTCTGGCACGACACCGGTGTTAAACGCCAACATTCCCACGCAGCTCCGAGCTCGCAGTCCACTTGAGCTAACAGCAGCTACAGTTTACTTCACTGTCACTTTTAATTAAACGTCTTCTGTCTGTCTGCCGCTCAGCTTCTTCCCGAGCTGACCAACCCGGACGAGCTGCTGTCCTACCTGGGCCCGCCCGACCTGCCCAACAACAGCAGCGACGACCTGCTGTCTCTGTTCGAGAACAACTGAGCGCCTCCAACGTCTCCGTCAGCGACGCTCATCTTCCAGTCCGGCCTCTCGCTCGTCTGTTCGCTGCAGCTCTGCCCTGATTGGTCAGAAGACGGCAACCGTTCTCTGTCGGCACCCACTACTTTATGTGTGTGTGTGTGTGTGTGTGCGACTGTGTGTGTGTAAATGAGTGTATCTTTGTGTTTTTTAAGTGTCCTGCTGTACTTTAATTCATTCAGTGCAGTAAACAGGAAGAGGAGGGATCACACGTCATGAAGGCACTGACTCTGCAGACCAGCATTTTAAAAACTATAGCACAAAGCGGGCTGAAGGATTTTAATATACAGTATTTAATTTATAGATTTTATTCACTGACATGGAGATTAACGGGAGCTGGGATGTGTTCAAGGACGCGTTGATACGGCGACACAAACACACATTTCTACTGTTTTACCTCATGATCCAAATATATAACCATGATCTCTGTTGAGTTTCTCATGATATTTAAATATTTTCAAGTGTTGTGGTGTCGTGGAGCAGTCAGGGTTCATTCACCGTCTGCTTTAAAGGTCCAGTGTGTCAGATTTATCTACAGAATATCATATTTATAACTTTTCATTAGTGTTTAATCAGCTGTGACTTTACAAACCTCTTCTACAGGTGTTTCTACAGTAGCCCAGGATGGACAAACTAAACACTCGCTGTAGATGGGGACTCGTTAGACCCTGTTAAATCCTCCACACTGGTCCTTTAAGTTTACTGTCACAAACGTCTCTGTGCTCCTGATGTAGCCTCCCGGAACCCGCTGCATTAAAGGTCGCGATATTTTAGATTTCTCTTCTTGTCGACAACTCTTGACTTCCTGTCGCTGCTGAGAGCTTAAGGCTGTGTCCGAAATCACTCCCTAACCACTATGTAGTGCACTATATAGTGACCACGCCATTTTGTAGTGGTGTCCGAATGTTTAGTGTCCACTATATAGTGCACTGAATGTATCCCACAATTCACCGCGAAATGTAGTGAACATCCGATGGTCCCTAACCGAAGCAAGATATCCCATCATGCATTGCCAGAAGTTCTCTGGGCGCGGAAAGGAACATAAATATGGCAGATGGACGGGAGTCAGCAGGGGGTGTAGTTTGACGGAGGATGGTTTATTAAATTATTAAAGAAAATGATATCTACTCTAATTAAAAAGGCGCTAATTTGACGACGTCTTGCTAGTCTTAGAAGAGCAGCGCATCTTCTCCTTTCTCTCTCCCTCTCACTATTCTAGTTCTCCTCCTGATCATCAATAATTTAATTATTGATTAAACACAAACTATTTTATTTTATTTTATATTGTTTATTTTATTACACATTTCAAAACTAGGCAAAATTGCTTTCTACGTTCATTTAAAAAAAGTGTAAAACGAACAGCATATAATTAAACATTGCAGTAGATTACACTGTAACTTTCTGAAAGAGCCAAAATATAAAAATATGCAAATATAGAAAACAAAACACAAAAATAAAACGTACAGGACAGTAATCAAAAGACTGTAATTTAATAACAATGCAGTAGTAAATGGACAAGTATTACGTGAGACGACATTAATGTGATACGTTTTAATTATGCGACAGCAATGACGTAATTACCGGTGCCAAGAGAAGTGTCCGAACATTTCTTCTGTTAAGCTCACTATATAGTCCACTACATTTAGTTCCCTATGTAGGGAGTAGGGAATGAGTGAGTGATTTCGGACACAGCCTAAATCTTTTAAAAGAGTTTGGGAAGGTCGCTGTAGCTTCGTCAGACAAAAGAGGGGATTAGTTGGGGACTATTTCCCGCGGTGGATGAATCTACGTTTGAGTGAAACACTTCGTAGTGTAAACAGACAGGAACTTGACAGAGGCAGCTGAAGAGTGACAGGAATGTCGAGAGAGATGCGGAACGACATGCAGCAGGTGGCGGACAGACCACCACCACCAACAGAGTTAATCGACACCCCAGTTTATTCTTCTTTACCGAACTGCAACCGTGCAGACGCCAAAATATAAATATTAAACGTGTACAACTTATATTTGAATGTTGTGGCATTCACCTCAACCGCGTCAGCTCCAGCAGCTCCCTCGGCTTCGTAGCTGAAATGAGAAGCGTCCTGCGTTCGAAACCATCCGAGCTAATTTTGACATGAGTGAACTCACTGACGGACTTAAAATCCATCCGTTTTCTTATTTACTTATCTTGGGTCGGGTCACGGTGGCAGCAGGTTTCATCAGGGCGTTCCTGCTCCTCCTGCTGGTCCTGAGAGGTTCCCAGGCTATAGATGGGTGATGTACTCCCCTCCAGCTGGGTCTCCTCCCGGTTGGACCTCCAAAGGAAGGCGCCTTGAACCGCCTCGGCTGCTTTCGGTTCCACTTCGAATCCGTGGATACGAGTTCCCGAAATGAGCTTCCTCCAGCCACTGGCTCATTTCGACCACTCGTACCAAAGCTCGTGACCGTAGGCGGAACGTAGACGGACTCGAGTATCTGGTCGTTTGTTTGACAATAAGAGAAATCTAAAACTTCATCAGACTTTTCCCGTAATTCATGAAGATGTAAGATAAGGGCAGTTAAACTAAACGTGGTCTCGTTTTGTTTGTTTCTCTCTGTGCTGATCAGTCGGGCGACGAAGTGAAAAGACGAAGGGCGACCTCGCGTTTCAAACAAAGAAAAAAAAAAGATGTACTATAGACTTTTTTTGTTTTCTAACATGAAGTTGGGAGAGCGCGCTGAGGCTCATTGTATCTCTGACGTCCTTCAGCACTGTGAAACCGAAGGAAAACTCGCCTCTCTCCCTCTCGTTGGTTTCTACCCTCTTTCTGGGTATTTTTTTTTTTTCCAAGCATACTGTAAATGAGTACAGCTGTGTGTCGTGGCATTTTCTGCCATCTGAAAGTTTGTTTTCCATCATTTGACACGTATAACCCATCATGACGCGGGTTCATGTACTGTATAATCAACTTGTTTTCATTAGAGAACGTGTGTGTATCAAATGAAATGTTAATCATGGTAATTTTAATGTTATTAGTTGGGTAATGGATCATCGTTGGCACTGTATACATACTGTATGTTAGAACATTACGAAGCAATTGTAAAAAAAAATAATAATAATCTGGCGTATGACGGGAAACGGACGGTCAGCTGATGTCATCGGGAAATGCAGAAATGATTCTTCGTACCACTTTTTAAAGCTGACGTCTTTTTCTACGACTGAACCCTTCGAGGTCCCGACAAGGCAGCAAAGAAAATAATAATGCCAATTGAGCGACGCGCTAACGTTATATTTGGAGAAATTATGGACTATTTAACTGCAAAAATTTGCTAGAGAGAGAAGAAAAAAAAAAGGAGTTTTTTTTAAATATGTAAACTATTCCACATATTTTGTAACACATTGTAATTGCCATTATTTTCTATTTATTTTTTAATCATAACCGTCATTGTACCTGCAGTTACCTTTTTGTCCCTTTCCTGAATCTCAGAATCAAAATTAAAAATCACTTTATTTGACAAAAAGAATTCAGAGATCTGCTGTTTTTCATTTCTGCCACCGTTGAAGTGTCAAAGTCTCGAGGTGCGATGGAACAAAAACACTTGGACTGGACTCGTTTGTGGATCCGTAACGACGTTTCAACTCTGAAAACTATCGTACGAAACGTCTTCACGGATCTACAAACGAGTCGTGGCTCCAAACGGGGAATGTTAGGAAGTGAAGTGTGGATCCTCTTCTCCTCTTCCGTTATGTTCACTGAGCCCAGTTACGTTGCCCGCTCGCTCAGCTCCGGTTCTGGCACAACACTGGCTCCGCTCCCGTCATCATTCCCTGTAAACTACTACTTCTTCCTCTTCCTCTTCTTCTTCCCTTTCAAACACTAACATTACCACGGTGCTCTAAGCTCACAGTCCAGGCAGCCCGGCTAACAGACTGAGCTAACAGCAGCTAACAAACTGAGCTAACATGAGCTAACAAACTGAGCTAACAGCAGCTAACAGACTGAGTTAACATGAGCTAACAGCAGCTAACAAACTGAGCTAACAGGAGCTAACAGACTGAGTTAACAGCAGCTAACAGACTGAGCTAACAGGAGCTAACAGCAGCTAACAGACTGAGCTAACCTGAGCTAACAGCAGCTAACAGACTGAGCTAACAGCAGCTAACAGACTGAGCTAACAGCAGCTAACAGACTGGGCTAACATGAGCTAACAGCAACTAACAGACTGAGCTAACAGCAGCTAACAACAGCTAACAGACTGAGCTAACAGCAGCTAACATACTGAGCTAACATGAGCTAACAGCAGCTAACATGAGCTAACAGCAGCTAACAAACTGAGCTAACAGCAGCTAACAGACTGAGCTAACATGAGCTAACAGCAGCTACAGCTGTCAGCAGTTTACTTCACTGTCCATCATAAACTCTGTAAATCACAGAAAGTTGAGGCGGAGCAGCCGGAGGACATCAGAGGGAAAACCAGAAAACATTTCCTCCATAAAATATGATCCAGTTTCACCAGAATCAGTGAAATAGTTGCTGCTGTGTGACTTAGTGCCGTAAAGCGTTACGTACTTCTCCAGACCCGGAGCCCAAAGTTCCATAGTGTGAGAACAGGCGTACGAATGACAGAGACACCGTTCACCTGATCACAGGTCAGAGTGGATCACCTGATCACAGGTCAGAGTGGGTCACCTGATCACAGGTCAGAGTGGGTCACCTGATCACAGGTCAGAGTGAGTTGATCACAGGTCAGAGTGGGTCACCTGATCACAGGTCAGAGTGGATCACCTGATCACAGGTCAGAGTGGGTCACCTGATCACAGGTCAGAGTGGATCACCTGATCACAGGTCAGAGTGGGTCACCTGATCACAGGTCAGAGTGGGTCACCTGATCACAGGTCAGAGTGGATCACCTGATCACAGGTCAGAGTGGGTCACCTGGATTTATTATTGTGAGAGGACAGTTTAAGAATCGACTCTTTAAAAAATCAGATTCCTCATGACGGGAACTCATCTGTCCGACCGTCGCTCCGCCCCGTGGAGGCATCTCAACCAACCAACATTCTAACCCCGCCCACCCCCGACTCCTATTGGCCCGCTCTTCAGAAGAACTCCGCCGTGATTGGCTGCCTTTATCCTCTGACATCATAAATACGGACCTAAACAGACGGAGGCTCTGACGCGCTGCGGGATTCATTCACTGCGCTTCTCTTATAATAACGTTTGAAAAACGTTCAGACAACATGGGAAACCCGCGAGTTTTCTTTGACATCACTGTGGACGGAGCCAACGCGGGCAGGATTGTGATGGAGGTAAGACTGACGTCATCATTTCAGTGAGAGTCCGTCACTTTGTTTTAAGATCTAAATATTAAAATGCATGTGTGCTGCAGAGGCCTCCGCTCTGACTGACGCGCTGCAGAGCTCCTCTCTCATGCAGACTCCATCTTGGCATCCATCTCTAAATATATAAAAATATATAAATATATAAAGTCTAAATGTGCATGCATGTTTTCATACATCGTCTGATTCATTCCATGAAAACAAATAGCAGCAGTTAAAGCCTCCGGAGTGAGCAGACTGATGGAAACGCCCAGCTGCTGCAAAACAGGCTGATGCATCCGATGACACAATTACAGCTGAATTATAATTATATTATAATTAATAATTATTTCAGCATCTGATCTGATCACCCACCTTTAAATTCATATTTTCAACCAGACCTTATTTTGTCATACATGATAATAAAGTTCATATGTTTGACTTTTGGCACAATTTAATGACAAAACGTAAAAACATAAATATTGTGATATTCACTCATATTAAACATAAAAGATAACGGTGTGCAGAAAACAGACGAGCTTACATTTGATCAGCTGGGTCAGACATTTTATTTATAGTCTTTTAAGTATTATTTTTGCATTTGCAAACAGTTTTTATTTTCAAGACATAAACATGTAATATCTGGACTAACTTCTATATGATGAGGACTCATAGATAGATAGATAGATAGATAGATAGATAGATAGATAGATAGATAGATAGATAGATATAGAACTACAAATGGAGATAAAAACTAAAGTTCCAAAAAACTTTATTGTTAGACGAAGCCTGGTTGCTCAAACAAGTCACCCACCTGTCAATCAAAGCGTCCCCGCTCTTAACCCTGCATAACTTTAAGCCTTAATATAATGTGAACAGGTGAGTTGTATATAAATTCACCCTCAGTACAGTTGTCATGAACGGGGAAATTAGCTACAGAGACCAAAACTGTTTTTTGTACCAGGCTGTAAACATGTTTATTTCTGCTGTGAAACATGGGGACTTATGGAGACTGACTCACTGCTGGAGCCAGCCTCAGGTGGACGTTAGAGGAACTGCAGTTTTTTGGCTTCACTTGACAGACACGGAGGTTGCTGTTAGACTCCTGCAGACCAGGATAGCTTCCCGATAGAGAGTTAGGATGTGTGGAAACCTTTAACAGATTTTTTTGGATGTCAAGGTTGTTGATGTTTTATTTTATTTATAATATATATTTATATAGTCACACAGCAGCAGCTATTTCACTGATTCTGGTGAAACTGGATCATATTTTATGGAGGAAATGTTTTCTGGTTTTCCCTCTGATGTCCTCCGGCTGCTCCGCCTCAACTCTCTGTGATTTACAGAGTTTATGATGGACAGTGAAGTAAACTGCTGACAGCTGTAGCTGCTGTTAGCTCATGTTAGCTCAGTCTGTTAGCTGCTGTTAGCTCATGTTAGCTCAAACTGTCCTGGACGAGTAATCTTTTTCGTTTTCAGTCTCCTGAAGTTTTATCATCTGAGTTCAAAATGCCATGTGTCGTAGCTGTCGCCAGATTTGCAGACTTGAGTTTTTCGCCTTCCTGTCCGTGCACTTTGTGTCAGACTGTCACCCACACCTGCTGCTGTTTCTCCTCCACTGACTGAAATGTCTGTTTGTTTTGCAGCTCCGGGCTGACGTGGTCCCAAAGACCGCAGGTAGGTAAGCTTGGACGATCACTGCATGCAGCATTAATGCAGAGCTGCTGCTGCTGCTGCTGCTGCTGCTGCTGCTCAGATTTTTTCCACACACTAAAAATGGATTTATGTTTATGTTTGGAAACTATGCGTCCCCATTATTCCTCAGCTGAGAGCTTGTTCTGAATATGGGTCGAGGCTTGAAGGCAACAAAGAATGCTGTGATTAATGCATCGGTTGCTTCGTCCCACAACCTTCATGTAACTCCCAGCAAGAAAAGCTGCATGATGCATCACCAGCCGGCTGGTTTTTGTCAGTTATACGACCTCATTCATACTTATAGAAAAATGGCCTGCGTGCTTCCTTTGTGCGCACAGTAGCTTCTATAGTGGCTCAGATACATCACGCTGTGTCTGCGCTTTAGTTGTCATATTCTCTAAAGTCTCTAGAGTCTCGACCTACCAGATCCGCACCCCCGAGACGATTTCATAAGGCCCTTGATGTGTGATCGAGGTATCCTCAAGGGGTCAGAGAGCAGGAAGCTGTGGCTGCGTCAGACAGTCTAATTATCTCCCGTGTGAATTTAACACGAAAGTTCAGCTGCAGTTTTTCAACCGACAGCAGCACCCGAGAGGCCGACTTCACCTGTGAAACAAAACGACCTCAAGGAGGCGAAGAACGACCACAAAGACACAAAACAACCACAAAGACGCAAAACAACCACAAAGACGCAAAACAACCACAAAGACACAAAACAACTACAAAGTGACACCAAACAACTACAAAGACACAAAACAACCACAAAGTGACACAAGAAGACTCAAAATGACACTAAAGAGGCAAGAAATGACAACAATGAGACAAAGCAACACAAAGGGACACAAAAACGACTGCAAAGACACAAATCAAACACAAAGAGATACAATGAACGACCACAAAGACACAAAACAAACACAAAGAGATACGATGAACGACCACAAAGACACAAAACAAACACAAAGAGATACAATGAACGACCACAAAGACACAAAACAACTACAAAGTGACACCAAACAACTACAAAGACACAAAACAACCACAAAGTGACACAAGAAGACTCAAAATGACACTAAAGAGGCAAGAAATGACAACAATGAGACAAAGCAACACAAAGGGACACAAAAACGACTGCAAAGACACAAATCAAACACAAAGAGATACAATGAACGACCACAAAGACACAAAACAAACACAAAGAGATATGATGAACGACCACAAAGACACAAAACAAACACAAAGAGATACAATGAACGACCACAAAGACACAAAACAACTACAAAGTGACACCAAACAACTACAAAGACACAAAACAAACACAAAGAGATATGATGAATGACTACAAAGACACAAAACAACTACAAAGTGACACCAAACAACTACAAAGACACAAAACAAACACAAAGAGATACGATGAACGACCACAAAGACACAAAACAAACACAAAGAGATATGATGAATGACTACAAAGTGACACAAAACAACAACAACGACAACAAAGAGGCATAAAATGACTAAAACAACTACAAAGAGATTTACTAAATGACTACAAAGACACAGAAAAAGCTCAAAGTGACAACATCAAGACAACAAACACAAAGACGCACAATGACAATGAACCACTAGACTCAAAGCGAACCTGAAGGGACAGAACAACTTCAAGAAACTTCAAAACCACAGACAAAGAGACGTGAGGCTACAAAGAGATGCGGGATTCATTTTGTATTTCAGTTGTTTTAAGTTTAATAAAGCGACGGTTTCTTTATTCAACAGAGAATTTCCGAGCTTTGTGCACCGGAGAGAAAGGTTTCGGGTACAAGGGCTCCACGTTTCACCGCCTCATCCCTAAATTCATGTGCCAGGTACAGTGAAGGCGAGAACTTCGTCCTGTTACCTTTGTGCCCACAGGTTCGAGTTTAACCTGAGTGAATAGATTTTTTTAATGTTTTCTTTTTCAGGGTGGAGACTTCACCAACCACAACGGAACTGGAGGTAAATCCATCTACGGGGAGAAGTTTGCTGACGAGAACTTCCAGCTGAAGCACACAGGGATGGGCACGCTGTCCATGGCCAACGCTGGACCCAACACCAACGGATCCCAGTTCTTCATCTGCACAGCTTCAACTGACTGGTGAGCTCAACTCTGACCCGTCTACTGCTGCATCCAGGTTCACTCACACAGCGTTAGTGTCTCACATACTAATCACCTCCTCTCTTCTCCAGGCTTAACGGGAAGCACGTGGTGTTTGGCACCGTCGTGGAGGGCATTGAAGTTGTCAAGGCGATGGAGAAGCACGGCACAAAGAGCGGCACCCCCAAAGCCAAGGTCGTCATCGCCGACTGTGGTGAACTAAAGTAGTCCAACAAACCTCCTCTTGGTTTCCTTCATCGTCCACATCCCAGAGAATCTTTGAGACGGTGACGTCGGCAGCATCAGTAGAAAAAAAAAAACCCAGTTACTCCTCTAAAAAATGTTTGTCTCCCGTGTTGATCTTCATCGTGTCATATTTTGTACCTTCTGATCTCCTGACCACATTTGTTAACAAAATCTGAACAAATAGATGGTGACCGTGTAAATAAAACAACCTGAAAGCCGACTTTGTGCACAAGCTTTGTTTTTTTTAATTAATTAATCACAACAATAATATTTTATTAATGCAAAACAAGATAAAAAAAAATGAAGTGCCCAAACAAAAACGTTTAATTTGTATTGTTGCAGTTGACACATTTCTACCACTAGATGATCCTATGGCATCTTCTCTGCAGGACTTCAGGACTTTCCAATGAAAACCACCGTCACTGACAGGCTCTGAAGTAAAACAGCTGCGGTCACGCCAGCCGTCTCTCGTTTTCGCGCGGTCACGTCACAGCAGCTGGGAAAGTCAGCGCGAGCTTACTGCAGCGTGACGACACTTCCGGTTTTCAAAATAAGACGTGGGTGTTAAATGTATTAAAGGTTTATTTATAAAATATGAAGAATGGTTAAAATTTGATTTTAAAAAGTGTGTTTCATAAGCCAAGTATGATCCTGCACCGCTTAAAAAATATGTAAAATAAGTGTTAAAATGCTATAAAAAGAGTGTGTGTGTCGTATAGCAGGTGTAGATCTACTACGTTCTACGTTGATTCTGAGTAATTACAATGCTATCAAGGCAATGACATTATAGAGTAGAGTAGAGTAGTCGATGAAGATCTCCAGGTACGTCTGAGAGGGCAGCGGGGACGGTGGCAGGTCTGAGCAGAGACAAACGTCAGATCAGTTTCTGCAGGATCACGAGTTGAGTTTGTGAACGTGGTGACGTACCGTTGACGACGGTGAGCCAGGCCGAGTGATGAGAGACTCCGACAGAGTTTCCTGCCAGGCAGGTGTACTCCCCCGCATCGTCCAGGGTGACGTTCCTCAGAGTCAACACCTCCATTTCTTTATTGGTCGTGTTCAAACCTGCAGACTGAACCAGAAACGTGTCCGGTTAAAGGAGATGTCGTGTTGTTGGTGCCGCTCAGCTTTGACTCACACACCTTGAGAACGCGGACGTACGGGTGTCCGTCCGGTCCCTCTCTGCTGCCGTTAACCGTGATGTGTTTGAGCCACTGCATGTGAGGCTGCGGGTCTGCGAACGCTCGGCACACCAACGCCACGTCGCTGCCAACGACCGCCGTCTGGTTAGCCGGCAGCCCGGCCTGCAGGATGGGCCTGAAAGGACAGTGCGCTGCAAAACAACGTCCAACAAGTTCGTAAACTGTAGCTGCTGTTAGATAGTTAGCTCGTGCAGCTAGCGCCTCGTTCGGGTGTTTCTTACCGAGCACATCCAGCAGGTAGGTGTGTTTCAGGCTGCCGTGTTCGTTCTCCACCACGCAGGTGTAGTTTCCTTTATCAGACGGAACCACTGACTCCATGACCAGAGTCCACGTGAGGTCTCTGATCTGAGCGAGGACAGAGAAAGAAACAAATAAATGAAAGCAGCCGCCTGGACGTCTGTCGTTTCCTCTCCACAGACAGACGGACGCACCTTGAACCCTCCGATCCTTTGGTCCGTCCTGAACTCTTTCCCGTTCTTGTACCAGCGCAGGGAGGGAACCGGGTTTCCGACCGCCTGGCATCGAAACTTCACGGTCCTTCTGGCAGGGACGGCGTGGAGCTGCTTCTTCATCTTCTCTGGCATCACCCACTGAGGCGCCAACGCTGCCGAGGTAAACACCGCGATTACCATCGTTTGTGTGTCGGTGCGGTGACACAGAGAGGAGAAACTTGAAAGTCAGAAAGGACCCACTCCCACTGTGGATATAAAAGACAGTGTGGTCCAGGTACAGAGATCACCTGTGCAGGTAGGGGGCGTGGCCTCAGCATCCCTGCAGTAAGCAGTGTCCTGTGACTGAGGAAGAGCAGATAGACCTGCATGATGCCCAAATATATTTTAGGTTTTAGTTCCCTGTTAAAAGGACCGACCGTCGTTTTAGTAAATTCAGTTTATTCCCGTGGAAAGTTTCCACATCCTGGAATTTTGCAACCCTCAGGTTCACGGTCTGTGTCTCTCAGCACAAATCAAACTTCTTCCTGTTTGTATGTTGCTGGTCAGGAGCCGTGAGGAGTCTTCAGTCGGTGTAAACTAAGAGTCATATTAATGTAGTTTCAGTGACGAGCTCATCAATTTAAAAAATGGTTATCGTTTGACTTTCAAGGACTTTCTAAGCACTTTGCTAAATAAAAAGGGGGCTGTTTTCAAGGTTTTCAAGGACCAGCTGCACAAACAAAAACAAACATCTGCAGCAGCTCGTCTCTGTGGATTACTTTTGATACTTTCAGTACTTTTGATACTTTCAGTACTTTTGATACTTTCAGTACATTTAAACTGAAGTAATCTTTTGAATTCAGCCTGTTCCGTGTTTGAACTGACAGACGTTTATCTGTCGACGCCTGTCTGAGCTGCAGTAAATTAAAGTTAATTAAAAGGTCGTCGTCAGCTGTGGCGTCTGCTCGCTCGGTCAGAGTTTGCTTTGTGTGTTTCTGATGTCTTGTTTCTCAAAGACATTCATTTAAACGTCACATCGAACCGATGAACCGGATCAGCGCTCGACTGACTCGCTGCTTGGACGAGAGCCGGAGTTTGTTGAGCGCAAAAACAGGCCACGTTTGAATCTTCTCCAAAGACTTTCACACTCAAGACATCTGTGAAGCTTCTTACCTGTGTCAGCGTCCTCTGTGGCCGGTCTGGACTGAGCCCGACGAAACTGGACCAGCAGAACCAGCAGGATGCAGGACAGCAGCAGCTGGAAGCAGCGGGGGGAAGACATCGTGTCCTAACACATCAACAGACTGAGACTCCCAGACTGTCAACAGAGAGACATTAGATTAAAACAGACACCTGTGACCACGCCCACCTGTCAATCAAAGCATTCACACTCTTAATCCTGCATAACTTTAAGCCTTAATATAATGTGAACAGGTGAGTTGTATATAAATTCACCCTCAGTACAGTTGTCATGAATGTGATCCAAACCTCCTCTAGAGATGATCCAACCCTTCTCCAGAGGTGATCCAGACCTCCTTCCAGAGGTGATCCAGACCTTCTCCAGAGGTGATCCAGACCTCCTTCCAGAGGTGATCCAGACCTCCTCCAGAGGTGATCCAAACCTCCTCCAGAGGTGATCCAGACCTCCTCCAGAGGTGATCCAGACCTTCTTCCAGAGGTGATCCAGACCTCCTCTAGAGATGATCCAACCCTTCTCCAGAGGTGATCCAGACCTCCTCCAGAGGTGATCCAGACCTTCTTCCAGAGGTGATCGAAACCTCCTCTAGAGATGATCCAACCCTTCTCCAGAGGTGATCCAGACCTCCTTCCAGAGGTGATCCAGACCTTCTCCAGAGGTGATCCAGACCTCCTTCCAGAGGTGATCCAGACCTCCTCCAGAGGTGATCCAAACCTCCTCCAGAGGTGATCCAGACCTCCTCCAGAGGTGATCCGGACCTTCTTCCAGAGGTGATCCAGACCTCCTCCAGAGGTGATCCAGACCTCCTCCAGAGGTGATCCAAACCTCCTCCAGAGGTGATCCAGACCTCCTCCAGAGGTGATCCAAACCTCCTTCCAGAGGTGATCCAGACCTCCTCTAGAGGTGATCCAAACCTCCTTCAAAGGTGATCCAAACCTCCTCCAGAGGTGATCCAGACCTCCTTCCAGAGGTGATCCAGACCTCCTTCCAGAGGTGATCCAGACCTCCTTCCAGAGGTGATCCAGACCTCCTCTAGAGGTGATCCAAACCTCCTTCAAAGGTGATCCAGACCTCCTTCTAAAGGTGATCCAGGCCTCCTTCTAAAGGTGATCCAAACCTCCTTCAAAGGTGATCCAAATCTCCTCCAGAGGTGATCCAAACCTCCTCCAGAGGTGATCCAAACCTCCTCCAGAGGTGATCCAGACCTCCTTCAAAGGTGATCCAAACCTCCTCCAGAGGTGATCCAAACCTCCTTCAAAGGTGATCCAGACCTCCTCCAAAGGTGATCCAGACCTCCTCCAAGGGTGATCCAGACCTCCTCCAAGGGTGATCCAGACCTCCTCCAAGGGTGATCCAGACCTTCTTCTAGAGATGATCCAGACCTCCTTCTAGAGGTGATCCAGACCTCCTTCTAGAGGTGATCCAGACCTTCTCTAGAGGTGATCCAGACCTTCTCCAGAGGTGATCCAGACCTCCTCCAGAGGTGATCCAAACCTCCTCCAGAGGTGATCCAGACCTCCTCCAAAGGTGATCCAAACCTCCTTCCAGAGGTGATCCAGACCTCCTCTAGAGGTGATCCAAACCTCCTTCAAAGGTGATCCAAACCTCCTCCAGAGGTGATCCAGACCTCCTTCCAGAGGTGATCCAGACCTCCTCTAGAGGTGATCCAGACCTCCTCCAGAGGTGATCCAGACCTCCTTCTAAAGGTGATCCAAACCTCCTTCAAAGGTGATCCAAATCTCCTCCAGAGGTGATCCAAACATCCTCCAGAGGTGATCCAAACCTCCTCCAGAGGTGATCCAAACCTCCTTCAAAGGTGATCCAGACCTCCTCCAAGGGTGATCCAGACCTCCTCCAAGGGTGATCCAGACCTCCTTCTAGAGATGATCCAGACCTCCTTCTAGAGGTGATCCAGACCTTCTCCAGAGGTGATCCAGACCTTCTCCAGAGGTGATCCAGACCTCCTCCAGAGGTGATCCAGACCTCCTTCTAGAGATGATCCAGACCTTCTCCAGAGGTGATCCAGACCTCCTTCTAGAGATGATCCAGACCTTCTCCAGAGATGATCCAGACCTTATCCAGAGGTGATCCAGACCTCCTTCTAGAGATGATCCAGACCTTCTCCAGAGGTGATCCAGACCTCCTTCTAGAGATGATCCAGACCTCCTTCTAGAGATGATCCAGACCTCCTCCAGAGGTGATCAAGACCTCCTTCAAAGGTGATCCAAATCTCCTCCAGAGGTGATCCAAACCTCCTCCAGAGGTGATCCAAACCTCCTCCAGAGGTGATCCAGACCTCCTCCAAGGGTGATCCAGACCTCCTCCAAGGGTGATCCAGACCTCCTTCTAGAGATGATCCAGACCTCCTTCTAGAGGTGATCCAGACCTTCTCCAGAGGTGATCCAGACCTCCTTCTAGAGATGATCCAGACCTTCTCCAGAGGTGATCCAGACCTCCTTCTAGAGATGATCCAGACCTTCTCCAGAGATGATCCAGACCTTCTCCAGAGGTGATCCAGACCTCCTTCTAGAGATGATCCAGACCTTCTCCAGAGGTGATCCAGACCTCCTTGTAGAGATGATCCAGACCTCCTTGTAGAGATGATCCAGACCTCCTCCAGAGGTGATCCAGACCTCCTCCAGAGGTGATCCAAACCTCCTCCAGAGGTGATCCAGACCTCCTCCAGAGGTGATCCAAACCTCCTTCCAGAGGTGATCCAGACCTCCTCTAGAGGTGATCCAGACCTCCTTCTAAAGGTGATCCAAACCTCCTCCAGAGGTGATCCAAACCTCCTCCAGAGGTGATCCAAACCTCCTCCAGAGGTGATCCAGACCTCCTCCAGAGGTGATCCAAACCTCCTTCCAGAGGTGATCCAGACCTCCTCTAGAGGTGATCCAGACCTCCTTCTAAAGGTGATCCAAACCTCCTCCAGAGGTGATCCAAACCTCCTCCAGAGGTGATCCAAACCTCCTTCCAGAGGTGATCCAGACCTCCTTCAAAGGTGATCCAAACCTCCTTCAAAGGTGATCCAGACCTCCTTCAAAGGTGATCCAAACCTCCTCCAGAGGTGATCCAAACCTCCTCCAGAGGTGATCCAAACCTCCTTCCAGAGGTGATCTAGACCTCCTTCAAAGGTGATCCAAACCTCCTTCAAAGGTGATCCAAACCTCCTCCAGAGGTGATCCAAACCTCCTCCAGAGGTGATCCAGACCTCCTCCAGAGGTGATCCAGACCTCCTTCTAGAGATGATCCAGATCTTCTCCAGAGGTGATCCAGACCTCCTCCAAAGGTGATCCAGACCTCCTTCTAGAGATGATCCAGACCTCCTTCAAAGGTGATCCAAACCTTCTCCAGAGGTGATCCAGACCTCCTTCTAGAGATGATCCAGACCTTCTCCAGAGGTGATCCAGACCTCCTTCTAGAGATGATCCAGACCTCTTTCTAGAGATGATCCAGACCTCCTCCAAAGGTGATCCAGACCTGCTTCTAGAGACGATCCAGACCTCCTCTAAAGGTGATCCAGACCTCCTTCTAGAGATGATCCAGACCTCCTTGTAGTATTTACAATGTGTTTCATGGATATTTTTACTGAAGTAAACAATCTGGATACATTATTTCTTCACTAACTACCACAGTAACATGTACATGTACAATGCATGTTGTACTTTTACTTTTGATACTCTGAGTACACGTTGCTGCAGTAACAACACTGAACTTGTAGAGTTACTCGTGTTGAAGTATTTGTACATGTTTTTCTACTGTAGCTGAGCCGCTTTAAAACTCTGTGAATACTTCTTGTACTTGTCTTACACGCAGTACACCGGACAGAGTGCAGTACACCGGACAGAGCGCAGTACACCGGACAGAGAGCAGTACACCGGACAGAGCGCAGTACACCGGACAGAGTACTCTCTCGGTATCAGACAAACGGCAGTAACGCGTGTTTCCGTGCGCGTGCAGTCTTACCAGTGTCCGCGCGCTGCTCCGCGGTTCTCCGTTATTTCCGGTGAATCAAAGGTCACGTTCAGTGTAAACACCGACTGAAGACGACGGTAACACCGAGCAGCAGCTCGGAGCTCACGGTACCACGTGCAGCAGGCGCGTGGTTCCTTAATGACGGTGTTTCTTTTAATGACTCACGCGCTTCACTCGTTTGAAGTCATCCCGGCGCGCGGACACTTTCTTTACGTGCGCTCGCGCAGACTGAGGCCGCTCATAGTCGCTGTTGTCCCGGTGAAGAACCGCCCCCGAGTGGGAGTTCCCTCCTCCACAGCGAACCTCCACCCTCCATTAATGCCGTTAATGTACTAATACACTGACAGAGTACTAATACACTGACAGAGTATACACAGAGTACTAATACACTGACAGAGTACTAATACACTGACAGAGTATACACAGAGTACTAATACACTGACAGAGTACTAATACACTGACAGAGTATACACAGAGTACTAATACACTGACAGAGTACTAATACACTGACAGAGTACTAATACACTGACAGAAGACTAATACACCGACAGAGTACAAATACACTGACAGAATACTAATACACTGACAGAGTACTAATACACTGACAGAGTACTAATACACTGACAGAATACTAATACACTGACAGAGTACTAATACACTGACAGAATACTAATACACCGACAGAGTACAAATACACTGACAGAGTACTAATACACTGACAGAGTAATAATACACTGACAGAGTACTAATACACTGACAGAGTAATAATACACTGACAGAGTAATAATACACTGACAGAGTACTCGAGTACACTGAGGCTGATCTGACCGAACAGACCTAGCTGCAACACTTTTTAACTTTAACTACGTGCTGCTGTACTTATATACATTGCTGTACTTTTACTTGTCCTGCAGTATTTTCATAAACACTTTGCTGTATTTTTACCACAGATTTTATTCCGTCACTAACTGCAGCAGGAACGTGCTGCTACTGTGCATCATGGACTGTTACTGCTGATACTCTGATTACATGCTGCTGTACTTATATACAATGCTGTACTTATATACAATGCTGTACTTATATACAATGCTGTACTTATATACATTGCTGTACTTATACTTGTGACATTTTCATTTTTATGTAACTGTGTTCTCTTGTTTGTTCTTGTTTGTTCTCTTGTTTGTTCTTGTTTGTTCTTGTTTGTTCTCTTGTTTGTTCTCTTGTTTGTTCTTGTTTGTTCTTGTTTGTTCTCTTGTCTGTTCTCTTGTTTGTTCTTGTTTGTTCTTGTTTGTTCTTGTTTGTTCTCTTGTTTGTTCTTGTTTGTTCTCTTGTTTGTTCTTGTTTGTTCTCTTGTTTGTTCTTGTTTGTTCTTGTTTGTTCTTGTTTGTTCTCTTGTTTGTTCTTGTTTGTTCTTGTTTGTTCTTGTTTGTTCTTGTTTGTTCTTGTTTATTCTCTTGTTTGTTCTTGTTTGTTCTCTTGTCTGTTCTCTTGTTTGTTCTTGTTTGTTCTTGTTTGTTCTCTTGTTTGTTCTTGTTTGTTCTTGTTTGTTCTCTTGTCTGTTCTCTTGTTTGTTCTTGTTTGTTCTTGTTTGTTCTCTTGTTTGTTCTTGTTTGTTCTCTTGTTTGTTCTTGTTTGTTCTTGTTTGTTCTTGTTTGTTCTTGTTTGTTCTTGTTTATTCTCTTGTTTGTTCTTGTTTGTTCTCTTGTCTGTTCTCTTGTTTGTTCTTGTTTGTTCTTGTTTGTTCTCTTGTTTGTTCTCTTGTTTGTTCTTGTTTGTTCTCTTGTCTGTTCTCTTGTTTGTTCTTGTTTGTTCTTGTTTGTTCTCTTGTTTGTTCTTGTTTGTTCTTGTTTGTTCTCTTGTTTTTCTTGTTTGTTCTCTTGTTTGTTCTGTTTGTCTCTTGTTTGTTCTTGTTTGTTCTTGTTTGTTCTCTTGTTTGTTCTCTTGTTTGTTCTTGTTTGTTCTCTTGTTTGTTCTTGTTTGTTCTTGTTTGTTCTCTTGTTTCTTCTTGTTTGTTCTCTTGTTTGTTCTTGTTTGTTCTCTTGTTTGTTCTTGTTTGTTCTTGTTTGTTCTCTTGTTTGTTCTTGTTTGTTCTTGTTTGTTCTCTTGTTTGTTCTTGTTTGTTCTTGTTTGTTCTCTTGTTTGTTCTTGTTTGTTCTTGTTTGTTCTCTTGTTTGTTCTTGTTTGTTCTTGTTTGTTCTCTTGTTTGTTCTTGTTTGTTCTTGTTTGTTCTTGTTTGTTCTCTTGTTTGTTCTTGTTTGTTCTTGTTTGTTCTCTTGTTTGTTCTTGTTTGTTCTCTTGTTTGTTCTTGTTTGTTCTCTTGTTTGTTCTCTTGTTTGTTCTTGTTTGTTCTTGTTTGTTCTCTTGTTTGTTCTTGTTTGTTCTTGTTTGTTCTTGTTTGTTCTTGTTTGTTCTTGTTTATTCTCTTGTTTGTTCTTGTTTGTTCTTGTTTGTTCTCTTGTTTGTTCTCTTGTTTGTTCTTGTTTGTTCTCTTGTCTGTTCTCTTGTTTGTTCTTGTTTGTTCTTGTTTGTTCTCTTGTTTGTTCTTGTTTGTTCTTGTTTGTTCTTGTTTGTTCTCTTGTTTGTTCTTGTTTGTTCTCTTGTTTGTTCTTGTTTGTTCTCTTGTTTGTTCTTGTTTGTTCTTGTTTGTTCTCTTGTTTGTTCTCTTGTTTGTTCTTGTTTGTTCTCTTGTTTGTTCTTGTTTGTTCTTGTTTGTTCTTGTTTGTTCTCTTGTTTCTTCTTGTTTGTTCTCTTGTTTGTTCTTGTTTGTTCTCTTGTTTGTTCTTGTTTGTTCTTGTTTGTTCTCTTGTTTGTTCTTGTTTGTTCTTGTTTGTTCTCTTGTTTGTTCTTGTTTGTTCTTGTTTGTTCTTGTTTGTTCTTGTTTGTTCTCTTGTTTGTTCTTGTTTGTTCTCTTGTTTGTTCTCTTGTTTGTTCTTGTTTGTTCTTGTTTGTTCTTGTTTGTTCTTGTTTGTTCTCTTGTTTGTTCACTTGTTTGTTCTTGTTTGTTCTTGTTTGTTCTCTTGTTTGTTCTCTTGTTTGTTCTTGTTTGTTCTCTTGTTTGTTCTCTTGTTTGTTCTCTTGTTTGTTCTTGTTTGTTCTCTTGTTTGTTCTGTTTGTTCTCTTGTTTGTTCTCTTGTTTGTTCTCTTGTTTGTTCTTGTTTGTTCTTGTTTGTTCTCTTGTTTGTTCTTGTTTGTTCTCTTGTTTGTTCTTGTTTGTTCTTGTTTGTTCTCTTGTTTGTTCTTGTTTGTTCTTGTTTGTTCTCTTGTTTGTTCTTGTTTGTTCTCTTGTTTGTTCTTGTTTGTTCTCTTGTTTGTTCTTGATTTTCTGTGTCTCTCAGCAGTCACTCACACACAGACAGAGCACAGCTGCAGTTAACTGCTCTGACCTGCAGCTGACCCTGGTTGCTTGGCAACAACCTCAAGCTGCCTTTGACTGACTTTGTTGAGTGTCTGTGCTGCTGCAGTGTCAGTGTTAACGTCTGTCAGTTTATGTTCATTGTGAGGTGACTACAGGTTTTCATTACTGTTGTTACAGTTTACACATTTTACCGCCAGGTGTCACTTCATCCATAGGAATTTACTCAAAAATCAAGACTGTCCGGTGACGTCAAAGGAGAGCTGGCTTTTCATTGGATGACACGCCCCACCTGAGTGCAAAATCAGGCACCGAGAACGTGAAGGAAAACACGGAAACAGCGTCAGAAAAGTGGATTTTTGTTCGTGTTTCTGGCTGATGATGAAGTTTATGTGACACAGATATGATTTAAAAAAAAAAAAACACTTGAAAAAAAAGTTTAACTTGGTTGAAGAACACCGTGTTTCCTCACCGCGACTCCGACACGTTCACACATGACACCAACCTGAAGCGTAACCCCGCCCACCCTCTGCTATTGGTCCGTTCCTGCGCCTGTCAAAAAGAAACCTGGCTGTGATTGGCTGCGGGCTTCTCTGACGTCACCCCCGTGCCTACAATGATATAAATCCAGAGCTGGACCGTGAGTTGGACGAGCTGCAGGGACTCGGTTGATCTCGTGGACAAACATGGCAAATCCCAGAGTTTTCTTTGACATCACGATCGATGGACGTCCACAGGGCCGGATCGTGATGGAGGTGAGAGCAGACAGCACGTTTACTTTCATCATCACTTTATATTTTTATGTTTTTAAAAACTTTTTTTATTGTTTGTTTTCTGCAGCTCCGGACTGATGTGGTCCCAAAGACTGCAGGTATGTGAAACTTTTCAGAGTCAGTGTTAATGCTGCTCTCACACCCACAAACCAAGTTGGTTCAGGAAACTCTGACTTCCTCATTTTTTTTAACCCTCACCTGGAAAGTTACAGCCAGACTGTGTGGGCGAGGCCGGAGTGCAAGAACCCGAGTAACCGGTTAACATCCACATGACGGATTAACACAAAGTTAGAAGAAGTTTTGTCGCTTTGTCTTGCATGCTGGTTCCTTTGTGCACACACTGGATTGTCCAATCCAATCCACTTTATTTATATAGCACAATTTTAGTAAACACAGGGTTTCCAAAGTGCTGCACAGTACGATAAAACACAATAAATAACACTATAAAAACACAACAAAACATCAAGTAGATAAAAAAGATTTAAAAAAATAATAAAAATAATTAAAACGAATAAAGGGCACTAGATAAAATAAATAAAAACAGACAAGAATAAATAAGTAAATAACAAAATGCATGTATGTATGTATGCACATTAAATCAACCAACTACATGGTGTTAAAAGCCAAAGCGAAGAGGTGGGTTTTAAGAAGTGACTTAAAATGAGACAGAGAAGAGGTCTGTCTCACGTGCAGCGGCAATTCAGTCCAAAGCTTGGGGGCTGCAACAGCAAATGCTCGATCCCCTCTAAACTTAAGCCGAGCTTTAGGGACAGTCAGGAGCAGCTGGTCCGCTGACCTGAGGGAACGGCTAGGCGTGTAGGGGAGCAGCAGCTCAGATAGGTAGGGTGGGTCAAGGCCTTAAAAGCAAATGAAAGAACTTTAAAATGAATCCTAAAATGAACAGGCAGCCAGTGGAGTGAAGCTTAAATTGGTGAAATGTGCTCAAATTTGCTTGTGCCAGTTAAAAGACGTGATTGTGTCTCTGCTGTTTTCAAACCACCGGCTTGAGGGCCAAGATCCAGTCCATGACATGATCCAGTCAGGGTCTCCACATGTGCAGAAGATCTTGAGTTTAAACGTTCAGATCCTGATGTTTAACCAGGCTGCCGCTGTGTTTGAGGCCGCGCAGAAGCAGCCGCTGTGTTTGAGGCCGCGCAGAAGCAGCCGCTGTGTTTGAGGCCGCGCAGAAGCCCGCTGTGTTTGAGGCCGCGCAGAAGCAGCCGCTGTGTTTGAGGCCGCGCAGAAGCAGCCGCTGTGTTTGAGGCCGCGCAGAAGCAGCCGCTGTGTTTGAGGCCGCGCAGAAGCAGCCGCTGTGTTTGAGGCCGCGCAGAAGCAGCCGCTGTGTTTGAGGCCGCGCAGAATCAGCCGCTGTGTTTGAGGCCGCGCAGAAGCAGCCGCTGTGTTTGAGGCCGCGCAGAAGCAGCCGCTGTGTATGAGGCCGCGCAGAAGCAGCCGCTGTGTTTGAGGCCGCGCAGAAGCAGTGTGTTTGCGTTTTAGTTGTTTTAAGTTTAATAAAGCGACGGTTTCTTTATTTTAACAGAGAATTTCCGCGCTTTGTGCACCGGAGAGAAAGGTTTCGGGTACAAGGGCTCCTCGTTTCACCGCATCATCCCCAACTTCATGTGTCAGGTACAGTGAAGGCGAGAACTTTGTCCTGTCACGTTTATTCTCACAGGTTCAGATTTTTGAATTGTCCGTTTGCACACAAGCTGATTTTGTTTTTTTCAGGGTGGAGACTTCACCAAACACAATGGAACTGGAGGTAGATCCATCTACGGGGAGAAGTTTGCTGACGAGAACTTCCAGCTGAAGCACACGCACAAGTATGCACTGTCAATGGCCAACGCTGGACCCAACACCAACGGATCACAGTTCTTCATCTGCACAGAAATCACTAAATGGTGAGCTTCGCTTTGACCCCGTCTGCTGCGTTCAGGTTCACTCCCAACAGTTTTTAGATTCAAACGTTGCTCCGTCTTCATCTGCAGGCTGGACGGGAAACACGTGGTGTTCGGCAAAGTCGTGGAGGGAACCAGTGTCGTTGACGCGATGGAGGCCAAAGGTACCAGCAGTGGCTCCCCCAGAGGCAAGATTGTCATCGCCGACTGTGGTCAGCTATAATCGTCCAGCGGACATCCTTTTTTTTTTTTTTTGGTAACTCAAGTTTTCCTCATTCGTTCACGTTCCTGTGCGTTTTTGAGACGGCGTGCGTCTGCAGCACGAGCCGAGAAACCACACAATAAACCAACCGTCACTGAAACGTTGGTCTCCTGTGTCGCTCTTCGTGTCAGATTTTTGTACCTTTCTAATTTGTCCACAAATCAGAATGAAACGATGGTGATCGTGTAAATTAAACTACTTGAAAGCTGAATTTGTGCACAAACTTTGTTCTTAATTTTTCTACTCGTGTTTCTTGATGTTTCTATTAATTATCATGTTAGCAGTTGCTGATGTCTCCTTTGCTGCAGCAGTGGATACTAATGGATCATGAAACAAACCGTACTCATGATTTTTTTTCCATTTCCTAAGTGTGTATATGTGATTTTTCGTCTAAGTGAAAGTAAAAACCAAAAGTTACACAACGAACCAAAGTGCGAGAAAAACAGGAAGTAACAAAAATAAAGAAATAATCAGCTGAGGCTGCTTCGGAAAGTCTCGGTCTGTCAGTCTCAGAGATCAGCGGGTTTAAAAATCCAGAAATTTAAAGTGTCTCCAGTCTGTGTGAAGCTTTATCTGGATCACTGTGTCTCTGTAGCTCAAAGTATCTGTGCATACGTACATCTGTGTTTGTGGGTGATTCACTTCAGCTCGAGCCTCGAGGACACGCTGAAGTTTAACATGCTGCAAGTAACGATTATTTTGATTATGGATTGGTTGAGCTCGAGGTTTTTTTTTTTTGGTCACAAACTAAAGATATTTTAAAGAAGCTGAAGTTTTGGATGTTTTCCTTCAAAAAGACCATAACCATAACTCCATTAATTGTTTACAAGATTACAAAGGTGCTGAGTCACTAAATGAAACATTAAAACAATTAAAGCAGAAGTGTGAATAACAATAAAAATCACACCCTGAGGAAACATTAAATACACATTCAAGGTGTGATTGTTTAATCAATGTGAATGAGAAATCCTTAAATTTCAGCATCTACTCTTTATGACAAACGCTCGTGCAGACAGTGACACGAGAGCAAACGTTGTTGTCGGCTTTAAGAAACAAACCAGGAAATCAGTCAGACAAGACGGAACATGAAGGCAGGAAACAGGCAGGCGGGTTCAGGCGGGTCGAACACACGAGGCTGGAAAGCTACAAAGTGACGTGGACACGGACAAATGATGGAAATTAACAGTATAAATGCTTCTGGGCTGATTAAGGGGAAACAGGATGCCAGCGTGTGAGTGGTTGGGGAGGATCAGGTGATGGAAAAGGCGGGAAAAAGGAGGGGTTGCTGCAGGACAGGAGGGAGTGGCTGGATCCGGAACAACAGGACTGTTTGTAGACCAGACCAGAACAGACGGTATGTTCTGGTTAGAGTCAGGACACGTACCGGACGTCAGAGGGAAGCTCAGAAACACTCTGTGTTCCTGAGTTAAATAAAGGAACAACATGTCAGATATTTACTGTATTAAATCACGAGAAAATATAGAATATGAGCTCATTCACTGTCGGGGTGTGTGGATGTGCTCACACATTATTTTTTACTAGTGTTGGGAAGTTCAAGTCTTTTCACTGAATCAGATCACTGACTCTTTTTTAAACTAGTGCAGCGCTGTGGCACTCTAGTGGGCGATGTAAACGTGACAAATGAACAAAAGAACCTGTCACGTGACAAATAAAAGATCCATATGAATGAACCGCTGTGTGTACTGCTCGTGACACAGCCTGAGCTGCTCGTCACGTGACAACTGAACGGGCCAGACAAATTAACCGCTGTGTGTACTGCTTGTCTCACATCCTGAGCTGTCTGTCACGTGACAAACAAACAATCTGTACGAATGAACCGCTGTGTGTACTGCTTGTCACACAGTCTGAGCTGCTCGTCACGTGACAAACAGACAATCTGTACGAATGAACCGCTGTGTGTACTGCTTGTCTCACAGTCTGAGCTGCTCGTCACGTGACAAACAAACAATCTGTACGAATGAACCGCTGTGTGTACTGCTTGTCACACAGCCTGAGCTGCTCGTCATGTGACAAATGAACGGGTTGTACGAATGAACCGCTGTGTGTACTGCTTGTCACACAGCCTGAGCTGCTCGTCACGTGACAAACAAACGATCCGTACGAATGAACCGCTGTGTGTACTGCTTGTCTCACAGTCTGAGCTGCTCGTCACGTGACAAACAAACAATCTGTACGAATGAACCGCTGTGTGTACTGCTTGTCTCACAGTCTGAGCTGCTCGTCACGTGACAAACAAACAATCTGTACGAATGAACCGCTGTGTGTACTGCTTGTCACACAGCCTGAGCTGCTCGTCATGTGACAAATGAACGGGTTGTACGAATGAACCGCTGTGTGTACTGCTTGTCACACAGCCTGAGCTGCTCGTCATGTGACAAATGAACGGGTTGTACGAATGAACCGCTGTGTGTACTGCTTGTCACACAGCCTGAGCTGCTCGTCACGTGACAAACAAACGATCCGTACGAATGAACCGCTGTGTGTACTGCTTGTCTCACAGTCTGAGCTGCTCGTCACGTGACAAACAAACAATCTGTACGAATGAACCGCTGTGTGTACTGCTTGTCTCACAGTCTGAGCTGCTCGTCACGTGACAAACAAACAATCTGTACGAATGAACCGCTGTGTGTACTGCTTGTCACACAGCCTGAGCTGCTCGTCATGTGACAAATGAACGGGCCGTACGAATGAACCGCTGTGTGTACTGCTTGTCTCACATCCTGAGCTGTCTGTCACGTGACAAACAAGCGATCCGTACGAATGAACCGCTGTGTGTACTGCTTGTCTCACATCCTGAGCTGTCTGTCACGTGACAAACAAACGATCCGTACGAATGAACCGCTGTGTGTACTGCTTGTCTCACAGCCTGAACTGCTCGTCATGTGACAAATGAACGGGTCGCATGAATAAACCGCTGTGTGTACTGCTTGTCACACAGCCTGAGCTGCTCGTCACGTGACAAATGAACGGGTCGTACGAATGAACCGCTGGCCTGTCATGTCACAAATGAATGAGAGACTCAAACTTGAGAACGCATAGTTGAGTCGTGAACTAATCATTTCTGCTTCCTGTCCTGACAGCTGCCGTGTGGCGAGCGAGCAACGAACAAGTCGCTCACTGAGACTACAACTGGAGATCCTGACCGACACTGCATCATGGGAAGTGACAATGTGATTGTGGAAATTACCTCTCACTGCGGAGAGCCGATGCTATGTTGTCCGGGATAGAGGTCAGTAGAACTTGGCAGGTCCTGGTGACTTTTCCACATATTTTAACCACTAGAAGTCACTGTTACAAGCAGAGTTACATATTGTTCCTTTAAAATCTGGCACAAATACAAATCACAGTACAACAGTGCTGAGAGAAGTTTATTTTTTTATTTTTGATTAAGTACAGAATTTATCAAAACAAAGTTATCGATGCTCAGTATTATTCACAATAAAAACATAGAAACAAAAGTTGAAGTACGCAGATTAAGGCATCAACATCTCCTTTGCCAGTTTCTCCTTCAACGAACCTCAAAGAGAGTGATACAAAAATAAATTCAAAAAAAGAATTCAAGTTTTTACTATAGAAAGGTTTCCGTAAGAAAGGAAAGAGATCACGAGAATAGAAACAGGAATCGAGACCGACGACCAATCACAGCACGGCAAAACCACAAATACAAAACATACAGATCCAATACAGCAAAGGTAAAGATCGTAATGCATTAGAGAGCTTCCACGGATAGTTCCCTATTTTAAAAGTGTTTTTAACTGAGTGGATTGAGGAAAAGCTTCTGGATGAAGCTGTACCCGGACATCGTGGTGTGTCACAGAGAAAAGTCTGTTTCCCTGTTTTGATTCTGGACTTCACGGCTCCAAAACATCAATTTAAAATATCCAGGATCTCATTAACATTTCGTTACGGGGTCTGATGTGCCCCCCTGGATCATCTATTGGTCCCCAAGTAGCCAGCTGTGATACAAGTGGGTATTAATTATACACACGATGGTAATAAACTGTCTCTTAAGCTTATTATAGTCGTGTTCAGGTTGGTTGCCTCTCTGCTTTCCAAGGCCACCATACAAAACACTCTCTAAAGGAACAGGTCAACATTTTGGGAAGCGTTAGATGAGAAGGTCGATGCCGCCCTGTCTGTGCAAGTATGAAAGCGATTAGCTTAGCTTTGCAATAAAGGCCTGAATAGAGAGAAAGCCTTAAAGTTAGGTTTGCCATTCATGAGATCTGACAGTGCCAGATTGTTTGGACTGGAAGTCATCATGGAAACTGGCACCGTCCATCAGCAGCGAACTGCTTAAATGTAGCAGAGTTGGTGTTGAGCAGCCAGTTCGTTGCTCTGATCGTTGTAAAAACAAGCGTTGCTACATCGATGGATAACTGCCTCCTAGCTCGCTCCATTCTTGAGCGCACAGACATGAGAGCGGCATCGATCTTATCCAACTTGGCAGGAAAGCAAATGAGGATATTTCCTCATAATACCTTTAAATCTACAAATCCACCGTCAGCCTTTTATTTACATTTGTCTACATGTGAGCCGAGCACAGGTCGCTCAGCTCTTCCCCCGTTCACCTGCACGTCATCATGGCGGCATCAAAACAGCACAAACAAAGACCACACGAGTCACGGAAAGAAACTTTGATATTTGAGGTAATCATTAATAACACACACACACACACACACACACACACACGGGTGTTTGAAAAGCTGGTTTAAATCTCAGCATTGGATCTTCTGTTGTTTTTGTCACGATCCTCACGTAACACCAGGACAAAGATCGGACTTCACGAGCCTCGTGGACTCGGTGCACGCTCCTGTCAGCCGGGCAGTTTGCAGCTTTTGCTATGGCACATTTGTGATGTTGTCTCCCACTGCTCGTCTACACTAAATGCTTCGTGTGCTGGCGTATTACATCATCACATACAGCTAACAGTCACTGCGAAGTTTGACGTGTTACACCAGACGGGAAGTTGTTCAATAGCCTCGATAGATGTTGAGTCTGAAGCCCCATTTGGACGGATTTACTTCTTTAGGGGAGTAATAATAATAATAATAATAATTACGGCTACACCTATCTCACTGCTCCTCCTGTGATTTACACCATAACCGGAGAAACATCCCTTGTATTTTAAAGATTTACGAGTTGCCTAAGTAGCGGCAAGGTGGTGCAAGAATTGAGTCTCCATAAGTCCCCATGTTCAAATGTCCAATACCAGGTTTACAGCCTGGTACAAAAACAGTTTTGGCCTATGATTTCTCCGTTCATGACAACTGTACTGAGGGTGAATTTATATACAACTCACCTGTTCATGTTATATTAAAGTCTGTGTAAAGTCAAAATAAATTATCGTTCTGAGTTTGACGAAAGAAGAACGTGTTATTAACCATCCAGCTAAATTTGAATAAGTTTATGAAATTCGGTGTTAAAATCAGGTCAAAATTAATTTTCAGCTCCGGGACTGTGGGGGCGTGTCCTCTGGATGAATCTATCTCTCTGCTCAGAGTGGCCTCAGCGTGTCATCGAGCCACCCGTTAAGGACCGCCCACAAAATCCTGAGACTGAAAAACTCTAACTCCACATTTCAGTGATACGTCATGAGTCTTGTTACTTCTTTAATGTTTTCAACAACTATTTTACAACATATATTATACAACATATTATCTCAGAAGTGCCTTTAAAGTTCTGTAGAATTAAGAGGTGCCGTTATCTTGCCTCCCCTTTAACTCTTTTGGCTTTTTTCTTGCTGAATGATCGTGTCTAATTTTCTCGTCCGGTACGATGGATTTATCAAAGAGCACAGTGAATATTTACCCCTGTTACGTCAGTCCTGTCCAAACGGGCTTCAGTCTGTCGTCTACGGGATGAATTTTCAGATCATCACACACGAGATATCGAATATAAAAGTCAAGATGGAGTGTGGTTATTTTAAAAAAACATTAAAAAAACATATTTAACACTTAAAAAACAAAACTCATATCGTACTGAATACTGTACGTTGACAACACTGTAATCTTATAATCGTCAGGCTACATAACTGTGCTGGTTTAGACCTGGGCTACAACTAGTGTGTGAGTTGTTCAGAGCACTTAATGACACTTGCTGATTGTAAAAAAAGGTCGAGGGAAGACCTGCAAAGACTTCAAACTAACGGGGAAGGATCGCTGAGCGAGGCTCTTCTTTGCGATCACAGGTTTAATCCCAGTTTTGATTAGAAAAACACAGCACAGCCTCGTGTATGCTCAGGACCAGGTGTGGTCATATCAGGGCCCCAGAAACCATCGAGCACGGTTAGGGGGCCCTTTGAATCCCAACCCTGAGATCCAGGCTGGCTGCAGATAACAATAAAACAAGAGCACTCATGATTTTACTAGTAACACTACAGGGCAGTGGCAATACTGTGAGCGGTTATTTCATTTTCACCAGGTATTTGGTCCTAAAATCTCATTTCACTGCAGAGTTCTTTCACTTGTACTCGCGTTATTCAGGAAGTTTTGGCCCTCAGATAAAATGAATTTCACCTGATGATGTAGATTTGGTTTTAGAAGTCCAAAAAATGTATTAATGTTATCATTTATATACATTTATAGAATCTAGAATATGATACGTCATGACTACATTAGTCATCATGTTTTTCGTAATGTTAATTTTCCAAAAAAATGACATTGTAATGCAACAATACCCGCTCCCTCTGTAGATATAAAAGGCTCATTTCAAGGTGGCAAAAACAAAAACTGCAGTTCCTCTAACGTCCACCTGAGGCTGGCTCCAGAAGTGAGTCAGTCTCCATAAGTCCCCATGTTTCACAGCAGAAATAAACATGTTTACAGCCTGGTACAAAAAACAGTTTTGGTCTCTGTAGCTAATTTGGTGGTTTTGATTTTGGTCTGTCAAAATGACAAGGACAGAAAATAAGATTATAAAAACTGAGAGACCATTGACAATGGAACTTTATGCCTGTGTTGATAAAGGTAATTTAATTTTACCTCTTGATGTTCTGAGGACCAAAATGTTGATGATAAGTTGAGTACAAGAGACATTTTTCAGGATTACTTCAGCTCATTTTAAAACCTCTGTGGAATCATTCAAAGCTTTAATATGTTTTTACTTTTCTGCAGCTGTTGTGGTGACAAAACATCAGGTTCAAGTGGAATGCTCTGAAGTTTGATTAGATATAAAAAAAAAAAACACAGCGGTTCCCAGCCCCTTTTTGGACAACTGGTTCAATGTGTCTTTGAGCAGTTTGACCAAAGTTTGTTTTGATTTTAGGATTATTTTTGGCCGTTTGATTAGTTTTATTTTCAAAGACCCGCGCTCAAAATAAACCGGAGAGATATTTCAGTTATGTCGTACCGGTTTTAGAGTCTGAAGAGGTTTAATTTCTTCAGTATTTCACATGGAAAAAAACAAAGATTTAAGAAATGTAATAATCGAACAAACAATCTTTATCTTCACCATTCAGACTTATCGTATGACCCCTTTGTATGAACCATTTTTTAGCTTATGGTGTTATTTTTGAATTCTGATTTTCTGAATCTAAAGTACGTTTTAGGGGCGTTTTCTTTAACTGAGTCAAAAGTCTCGGCCACACCAGAAAGAGGCACAGCTAACTAGTTAGTTAACTAGCGTTTACCGTTAGCTCGAGGGGGGATAACGGTAAACGCTAGTTAACTAGTTAAGTAACTACTTAGCTAAATGCGTAACTAGTTACCTAGTTGATAAACCAATGTAGTTGGCCAGCTAATGGCTAATACATTAGCACTAGTCTTTCACACTAACGTGAATCATTTCATTTAATTAAGAGTTACTAACGGGGTGAAAATGCTCTCTGAGCTGGCGAGTTTACGTGCTGCGTTTACCGTGCTTACCGTTAGCTCGGGGGCTAACGGGACCATACTTACGCACGGTTTATTTTCATAACTGGCTAAAAACATTCATCTCTTGCGCAGCGGTTTATACTCCAACATGGGAGGTTAAATTAAATCGTGCAAAGCAGCTACGATAGCGTCCTTCATTTTGGCTGTTGGTCAACGATATAAACTCAGTTTGTTGTTTTAAGTTCTGGTGTGACCGTGTCTAAAGGATAGAGGGCGTCATTGATTGGAAAATCCTTTGAGGCAAATCTATGATCAATAAACCTGACCATGATTTAAATGAATTCTTCATTAAAGGGCTTTAAACACATGCGTACACGCGACCTTCCGTATACCGTGTATGGATGTCCAGAACTCGCATTGTTTCAGAGGCTCAGCACAAACAAACAGCGATATGAAATATAAAATAAATAACAAATAAAACTGGATGAATTGAGTCTGAAGATTTCAGTCCTGTTATCACCTGCTGCTACAGAGCCACAGCGTCAAACACAGACATCCTAACTTGGTCCCATTACCTCCCTCAGTGTAACCAGGCCGGCTGCTACCTGCCGGCTGTTTGTGGTACGAGTCGGCTTTCAGCTCTGCGGCGACGTCTTCCGGCTCTCTCTCAGGATGCCGTCCAGGCCGTTGAGTTGGCGGAGGAAACCCCGGTTGGGGATGACGCCTCGGTGGTCCTTCACTGTTTTGATGGCCTCCACCAGCGTCAGGTTTTGTCTGATCATCAGGTAGGCCAGCACCAGAGTGGCCGAGCGGCTCACGCCCACGGTGCAGTGGACCAGCACCTTACCTACGAACACACCGAATATCAGCAGCTCTCATGAACATAGTGGAGCATTCAGAAGGTAAATAGGTGGTGGAGACCAAAAACAGAGCAAATATTTAACTTAGACACAACTATAAATGAGTGATAATGTTGCTGCTGGGTGTGTAAATAAAGCAACTGTTTGCTTCAAATATCAACTTCAACAAGTTCAATATTGTGTTCGCAACTCTGCTGCCCTCAAGTGGCCAAAAAAAAGTTAAGTACAGGAAGTTGAACACCAAATATTTACTTTAAGTTACTTTAAGTATTTTGATGCACTGCTCATGAGAGGATGTATTTCATGTGCATGCATGTCTTCAGCGTTCACAGACCGACCTCCGCTTGAGAGAGCTTTGTGGATGAACTCGGCTGCAGGGTAGAAGTTGACGCTCATGTCAAACGTGGGCGAGTCGTGAGCCTCGATGCCGTGATAGGTGATGTTCATGCCGGCGTAATACTCGGCTCCGCCGCGCCACTTGCTCTGCGCGCAGTTCAGGATGTGTGTGATGCCAAGTTTGGCGAGCTCGCGTCGGTCTGATGCAATATCCCTGCAGAGAAGAGGAGACTCAGTCACAGTGATTTTCACGTCTCTGCATGTCTGCATGACGACGTCGAGGTTCATGCAGCGACAGGCAGACGTTCAAATATACAGCACGAAGAAGAAGTAACCAATACAACATAATAAAAATACTTCATTACAATTAAAAGTCCTGCATATTACCAGTAAAAGGTACTTGAAATATAAAAAGTACTCGTGTAATATATGAACTTTTGGTTCAAAATATACCTAAAGTACCAAGAATAAGTACTTGTGTACATTTATTATATCAGCTAGAACCTGACTTGACTTTCCATAGCTCATATGTTTTAAAATATAACCATACTTTAAAGATTTTAAAAGACATATATGTAAATATACACAGTTAATATACTTTATATATATATATAGTTGAGATTATATCTGTATATTTCTCTTTTATCTTCTGCTATATTGAAAATGTAGTTCTCTTTTCAACATAAGTATAGTAAGTAAGTATAATTATAATTAAGATGAGACTATATCTGTATATTTCTCCACATTCCACCACTTATATTGATTATACTGACAGTCAGACTGTGGACAGATGACGTCCTTCATTGCTCGACTGTCATATTCCATGAAGGGAGTTTAGTGTCATATTTAAATTAAACATGCACTAAGATATTAAACAAGAATTGCACAAATAGAAAACTATATAAAAAGTAAAAACTGATTTTCTTTTATAGAAATAAGAGATATAAATATATATATATATATATATATATATATATATATATATATATATATATATATATATATATATATATATATATATATATATATATATGCAACTGAAGTAGACCGCAGACAATGAAGGAAGCCTGCTGTTAGCTGGTTTAAATAAAGATTTATTATGTGTGTATTGATTATTATTATTATTGAGATGTATATTAAAATGTTTTAATGGGTTTAAAATGTTAATTCTTGCTCTGAGCTGCATGTAAACAAACATTTCTTCTCCTTCCATCCTGCTGCCTTTGTAAACTCACTGATCTCCGATGTAGAGCCGCGGCCACACTTCGTCTGCGTGGTTACAGGCTGTTTTGCCGGTGTACAGCAGCCTCTCCAGCTCGGACACGGTCAGCACCGGGGAGGCGCGCTCCGAGTCTTTTCGGTTCGGAGACCTGGAGCTGCTCCGGGACCGGGAGAACCGGGACATGAACGCCATTTAATCTGAGAGAAAACATAAAACACATAAAACAAATCGTAAAATATGAAACAATAACAAAACACGCGACACTAGAATTAACTAGAATAAAAAAGATGCGTTCAGGGGATGAAACCAGCCTCCGTTATTTGGAGGTTTACAGAGATTATATAACAAATATTTACCTGTAGCTTTATTTTGCTCAGCACAGGGCTGAACATCTTTCAGTGACTGAGGACACAAAGCTCCAACAGATTAAATCAAACCACACAGGGCCTGTTTCCCCGTGAAACCTCCATGTTTGCTTCTTTACCTGAGTGCGGGTTTATTCCGAGTCTGCTACAGGGCGAGCTGCTCCGCGGCCATGTTGACTCATTTATTTGCTGTGGGAGGAAGATGATGATGATGAAGATGATGAAGATGCTGAGCATCCACCACACATCTTCACCTCCACCCGCAGCTTCTCCATCTTCTCAACAAGTCTCAGCTAAAGACTACAAACATGGCTGCTGTTTTTATTATTTCTTATTAAAGCGACATGTAATGATGCGTTCACTGTTTGTGGTTTGTTTTTATATTTAATTGATTATTGATCATTTTACGACGCTGGTGACGTTTGGCGCCATCTTCCGGTCAAACGAGGGGAAGTTAATTAAAATTAATCAAATTAAATTAATTAAATAAACTTATTGCTAGGAAGTAGTTACTGTATTTAAATAAACATTCAAGGTACTTGTACTTTGGTAACTTGTACTCTACTGCATCTCATAAAATATTGTACTTTTTACAAAATGTATTAATACAAAATATAATTATTATCCAGCAACAATCAGCTAATGAATTATGATTTATGTTATAGATTAAGTAGCTCCACCTTACACATCATTAATTTATAATGACTACTTTCACTTTATTTTGATACTTGTAATTCTTTAAAAACTTTTTTATTGCACATATTATATAAACTGACATATATACATACATGTGACAAACAGGAGATGCTTCATGTCCACACAGCTCATCGTCATGAGCAACGTGTAGTGCTGAATCAACACTGAGCAAAAATACAATCCAGATGGAAATGATCAATTACAAAACAACAACCACAAAAGAAGGAGAAAATAAATAAATAAATAAAATGTGGAGAGAATAAATATGAGTTCTGCTCCGATTTTTTTTAGACTTAACCTACTTCTACTTCTTATTTATTTCTCTTTATATTATTTGTGTTTAATACAGCTCGATCCTTTATACAACCAGATATCCCTAATTCAAAACTGTTTTTACTGTACACACCTTTTATTTTTGATGCATCACACTGTTTACACTGCCGTATTTTTCTTAGATATCTTTAAACTTGTATATATTATTATTATATGTATTATGTTTAGCGTTAGTGTCTTGTATGTGTATGTGTAAATGTTAATAAAGCTTTTTTTCTGATTCTAATTCAGAAAAATTGCAAGAGCGTCGAATTGAGATGAAGCTCTGAAACACGGAGCTTCAGAGGAGGGACGTGAAGGCACCATGACGTCACGGTGCCTTCACGTCCCTCCCGTTAGTTCCTGTGACACACGTGTGTCGTAAAGATGGCGGCGGAGAGGCTTCAGTTCCACGAGCTGGGCTTAGACGACCGACTGCTAAAGGTAACAAACAAACAAACAAACAAACAACAACAACACACCGTCCGGTAACACGCGGTAAATCAACTGTCGGTGAACCGTGGGACCGGAAACCCGGAGAGTTAAAAACCCGCGAAACGTGAAGAAAAGCTCGATGTAAACACGAGCTGGTGTCTCGTGTGTCTAAACGTTCATGTGAACGTTAAAACAACGTTAAAAAACGTAAAAACTACATTTTAGTTCCCGCTGAAAACCAGTTTGATGTTACAGAGTTTACAGTGACCCATTCAAACCGGTGTCACTGGTGTTACGGCGAATTCTGTGACCGGACTTTTAATAATCACATTAATGTGACTAAAAATGTGTGCTTTTTTGTGTTTAACGTCACGTTTTTATGTTTTATTTTAATTGTGTTGAACTGAAGCGGAAAGCAAACATTCAGATCACTTAACGTCTTTATTTTAATGTTTATCTGTGTATTTTTAAAGATATTTCATCAAATTAAACAGAATAATTGAACAGTGTAAACTGTTTGTATACAGCTGCAGCTCACGTGTCCTTTACATTCAGGAAAATAAAATAAGGTCCTAACTAGAGTCGGTGTTAAGTTTGTCTCTTCTGGGCTACCGTATTTCAACATGGCCGTCTCCATGGAAGTGGACCCGCTCTCACTGTAAATACAAAATGATAAAAACAAAAATATTATTTTTTTCTGGCCGATATACGTGCATGAAAACATAGTTATGAGTATTATATTCTGCGTCTGTCTTATTCTAAAAATAGAGGCTGCATTTTTTTTACGCAAATCAGCTTAATAATTACGGTAATATAAAAAAGACTTTAAAGAGAAATTCAGGTGTCACAGCAGCTTGTAAACAAGACTCATGAATAAGCGTCAGCATGAAGTCGTGTTGGTGTTAAGAGTCTGACGTGACGCCGCTCCCTCGCTCTCATTCACTGTCTCCGTCTCTTAACCACGGCGCCTGATCGTGTCCAAATGCTTTGCGTTGTCGTCATTCAGGCGATTGCAGATCTGGGCTGGTCCCAGCCGACTCTGATCCAGGAGAAGGCCATCCCGTTGGCCCTGGAGGGGAAAGACCTTCTGGCTCGAGCCCGGACCGGATCTGGAAAGACCGCCGCGTACGCCGTCCCTGTCATCCAAAGGATCCTGGCCTCCAAACAGGTGAGGGAGAGAAAACATGAGTGACTGATTATAAAAGTGAATCTATTAGTTTGTTTTATTGTGTTTGTTGTCTTCAGAGCGTTCGTGAGCAAGATGTGCGAGCTCTGATCCTGGTACCAACCAAAGAGCTGGGTCAGCAGGTCCAGACCATGATCAGACAGCTGACGGCGTTCTGCTCGAGGGACGTCCGGGTCGCCGACATCTCCGGAAAAGCCGACCTGTCGGCGCAGAGGTCGGCCCGTTACACACACACACACACACGTGTCTCCTGTGATTATAAATAGACATAAATACTAAGTGCTTCCTGTGTGTGCGTGAACAGACCCATCTTAATGGAGAAGCCCGACGTGGTCGTGGGGACGCCGTCCCGCGTGCTCGCTCACCTCAGCGCCCAGAACCTGGTCCTGCATTCGTCCCTGGAGACGCTGGTCGTGGACGAGGCTGACCTGCTCTTCTCTTTTGGCTTCGAGGCAGATCTGAAGAACTTGTTGTGGTGAGCGCTGATCGAGTCTTGACTCTTTAAAACGAGGCGCCACCGGGTTGAAGAAGGCTCAGAGAATTGTTTTGATTGAAGAATTGTTTTAGAAATCTGCAGAGGGGAAAATATTCCACATAACAACTGAAAAGTCAGACAAATAATTCAGTTTAAAAGGATTAATTGTCTGTTACCTACAGTACGTAACAACACTGTGGATGTGGGCAGCAACTGAAAGTATTTTACCCACATGGTGTGGGGAGAGTAACGTAAGCAGTAGTCACATTTGTTACCAGTCGCAGGTTTATTTAATGTTCTTTTGAAATACTGGAAAATGGCGCCTCTCTTCACAAAAACTGTATCGAAAGAAAAGACAGTTCTCTGCTACTGCGTCAGTCTGAACTCTGACGGTATCCAAAGGGCAAATTCTCAATATCGAGATGAACCAACGACGAGAACCTGCTGCGTTCTCAGCCAGGTTCTCGTCTCCGTCAGAAGAGACACATTCATCATCAGAAACAACATCTTACAGAAAGTCTTGAGTTTTAGTGTCAGTACAACGTTCACGTCTTAAACGTGAGCCTGACAGTACGGCTGCCACGATTAGTCGATTAGACACGATTATGTCGACGAACAAAATCATCGGCAACTAATTTAGTCATTGATGCATCGTTTTTATTTCAGTTTGCTTTTCTCTGGAAACTATGGCTGCAGCTATGACACCATAACACAGACCCTCCAGGAATTCACCATGTTGCGATTCGCAACTTCAACGTAACTTCAGTGAATTCCTGTTAATTCAGGGCGGTGTTGCAATTTGTCTGCCCGGGGGATTCAACTTGGCGGGTCAGGGACGGCCGCACGGTGCGGGAGGATCCCCTCGTGGGACCTCTCCCCGGCGCTGGCTGGCCTCTGCCGGGTCCTTTTTTCTTGCAGCAGTGGCTCTATGTCGGCATGGAAAGACTCGGGGCGAAGGTGGCTCACGGCTCCGTCCGCGAGTTTTACCGCGCCCGCTCACCCGCCCCTCTCCGGGACAGTGAATTTACGTACGATCCGATTAATCAGCTATCAAAATAATCGTTTGTGGCAGCCCTACCTGACAGGTTGAGTAACAATGTGAGGACTTAATGACGCCATGACAGATGATTTAACACCTACACGAAGAAGAACTGAAGGAAAATGTTTCTTGATGTTTCTGTGATATTGAATTTAAAGTCAGGTAAATGACGTCCTGACTGAACGTGAATGTTCATAATTAAAATCACGAGTGTTTCTTGTTTCACAGTCACCTGCCGAAGATCTACCAGTCGTTCTTGATGTCGGCGACTCTCACCGAGGACGTTCAGGCCCTGAAGGAGCTGCTGCTGCACAACCCGGTAACTCTGATTTAACGATATAGAGAATAACAGCACTGAGACTTAACGCTCCACTTTCCAGCTGTTCTGTTAACAGTCATCATCTGTCTTGCTCCTGACGTGTCGGTGGCTCCGTGTCCTCTCAGGTGATCCTGAAGCTTCAGGGCTCTCAGCTCCCCGACAGCAGCCAGCTGCAGCAGTACAGCATCAAGTGTGAGGAGGAGGACAAGTTCCTGCTCATCTACACGCTGCTGAGGCTGCGGCTGGTCCAGGGCAAGACGCTGGTGTTCGTGGGAGCCGTGGACCGATGTTACAGACTCAAACTGTTCCTGGAGCAGTTCGGGATTCCCGCCTGTGTGCTGAACTCGGAGCTGCCCGTCCAGTCCAGGTGAGACCGCCGACCTCCTGCGGACGAGTGTTTGTGTTTCTTGACCGTTCTGTCTTCTGACGCGCTCGTGCCGCTTTCACAGGTGTCACATCATCACTCAGTTCAACCAGGGATTCTACGACTACATCATCGCCACAGACGAGCAGAGTTTGGCTGATCCCACCGCGGCCTCCCAGGCGCCTGCAGGCAAAGGGAAGAAGAAGAAACCGACAGAGCGAGGAGGAAAGTGAGTCAAATGGAGAAACGTCCTGGCTGTGGCATTGAAACTTTAAACAGAATCCCATCTATCGTGACAATCAGTCACTGATCCTCACACTTTAGATGATGGTCACGTACAAACCAGCTTCTGATTGATCGTTTGGTGACGGTGTGATGTTTTTAAAGGAGCAAGGACAAAGAGTACGGCGTCTCCAGAGGCGTGGACTTCCAAAACGTCGCCAACGTCATAAACTTCGATTTCCCCACGACCGTGGAATCGTACATTCACCGAGTTGGAAGGTGAGAAAAGTTTCAGCTCTCGATAAGAAGCTGCTCACGTCTGATGAAGAGTCAGATCCTGACGTGTTTTGTTTTGTTTTATTTTGTAGAACGGCGAGAGCCGACAACCCGGGCACCGCTCTGTCCTTCATCGCTCACACCGAGCTCGGTTTGCTGTCAGACGTGGAGGAGGCTCTCACAGGAGGTAACACGGACTTCTCCTAAAGTCACATGACTGAAATCTGTTTTAGTGACACTTCAGTTAGTTTATTGATCGTTGAATACGTGACTCCAGATCTGGTGCTTAAGTTAAATCCACTGTTTATGCTCGACAGTTGAACGTGTGCTGTGCTGTTCCCGACAAACAAACAGCTCCTTACTCGTTAATTAAACGTCTGTCGTTGCAGGAATCTTTCCATAATGTCGTCGTTTTGTTTCAGATCACGCCGACTCTGCCCTCAAACCGTACGAGTTCAAGATGGAAGAGATCGAAGGCTTCAGGTACAGGTGCAGGGTGAGTCTCCTCATCATCACGCCAGGCGTCAGTTTGTGACGATAATAAGTTTCCAGTTTGGACGATGACGTTTATGTTTTGTCTGCTCGTAGGACGCGATGCGTTCAGTGACCAAGCAGGCAGTGAAAGAGGCCAGACTGAAGGAGATCAAACAGGAGCTGCTCAATTCAGAGAAACTCAAGGTGAGCGACGGTCGCTGCATCACACAGACGAGCTGCAGGCGGAGGTGGATGTTTTTTGTGATTGGATGTTTCTGCTGTCACTCAGACATATTTCGAGGATAACCCCAGAGACCTGCAGCTGCTCAGACATGACAAAGACCTCCATCCCGCCGTCATCAAACCACACCTGAAGAACGTACCTGAGTACCTCGGTAACACACACACACACACACACACACAGAGCTACAGCTGATTGACGTCATGGTTACAGAGTATCCGTCATCAGTAAACTCATCGTTTTCTCTTCCTTCAGTTCCAGAGACGCTGAGGAGCACCGTGAATATGTCAGGGAGGAGGAGGAGGAAGAGGAAGGAGAAACCTGAAGGAGTCATCAAGACCAGTTTCAAGGTGAGACTCAGGGAAACGTGAAACAGTCCGTTAGCGTTGACAGAATGACGTATGGAGACATCACGGAGCAGGTTAGAGTAGCTCTGATCAGGACATCCCTGAAACAGGTCGGTGTAACTCTGAAGACTGCGCAGCAGTGTTATGTTAACACCATCTGAACTGGTTTCCTCTCTTGCAGAACATCCAGGGGAAGAACCCGCTCAAGAGTTTCCGGTACACCGGAGGGAGGCACAGAAGAGGCAAAGCCGGCCAGTCATAGCAGTCTGTCCTGTCCTGGTTGTTGTAACTGTCAGCGGGAGGACGGTTTGGTCTTTGGCGTTGGCCCACGTGAGACAAATAATAAACTGTACGGACTCTGGATGAAACGGCCTATTGAAGCTTTACAGACCACAACCAGAAGAAATGCCAACAAAGTCAGTTTGAGTTTGGATTTTGCCAAATCTAAATGTAGGTGAGGTTACAAGAGGAATACTGTGTCCATATATATTATCTGATTTCTAATAATCTGTTATGAATGTTTATTAATAAAATGACGGAAGGAAGGAAAAAAGTTTAAAAAAATCATTAAAGTTTGAGGTTCATCCTCTGGGACTTTGAATATTTGTAGTGAATTTCACAGTAATATATTGGATTAGAGATATTTAACTAATTACTACAAATGTCGCTTTCATGGTGGTGCCAAAGGAAAAGCCAAGAGAACTAGAAGTCATGAAGCTTCATCCTCTGGGGAGCATGAATGTCTGAACCAAATTTCAAGGCGGTCCATCTGATCATTGTTGAAATATTTCTCTAATATTAGAAAGTTTGACCTGATGGTTGCGTTAAAAGAAAAAAGTCAAAAGATCATTAAAGTTTGAGGTTCATCCTCTGGGACTTTGAATATTTGTAGTGAATTTCACAGTAATCTATTGGATAGTTAGAGATATTTAACTAATTACTACGAATGTCACTTCCATGGTGGCGCCAAAGGGAAAAGCCACCATGCCCGAAAGCTTCATGACTTTGGGACTCACCAAAGTCATGAAGCTTCATCCTCTGGGGAGCATGAATGTCTAAACCAAATTTCAAGGCAATCCATCTGATCATTGTTGAAATATTTCTCTGGTATTAGAAAGTTTGACCTGATGGTTGCGTTAAAGGAAAAAAAGTAAAAAGATCATTAAAGTTTGAGGTTCATCCTCTGGAACTTTGAATATTTGTAGTGAATTTCACAGCAATAGAGAGATTTTATTAATTACTACAAATGTCACTTCCATGGTGGCGCCAAAGGAAAAGCCAAGAGAATCACTAGAAGTCATGACGCTTCATCCTCTGGGGAGCATGAATGCCTGAACCAAATTTCAAGGCGGTCCATCTGATCATTGTTGAAATATTTCTCTAATATTAGAAAGTTTGAGCTGATGGTTGCGTTAAAAGGAAAAAAGTCAAAAGATCATTAAAGTTTGAGGTTCATCCTCTGGGACTTTGAATATTTGTGGTGAATTTCACAGTAATCTATTGGATAGTTAGAGATATTTAACTAATTACTACAAATGTCACTTCCATGGTGGCGCCAGAGGGAAAAGCCAAGAGAATCACTAGAAGTCATGAGGCTTCATCCTCTGGGGACACTGAGCTTACATCTTTTTAAGTTACTGACACTAAATAATACACATACTACAGTAATTTAGAAAATACCTTCATTTTAATCAAATGCATTCAGCAGTACATTAAATCAGTTTAGCTGAGGACAGCAGTCACACTGTGAAGCCTTTAAAGAAACATACAGATATATATACATTTCTAATGGAGAAGTACATACTCATCTGGTTTGTGTTGTCGCCTTCTGTATATTGGTTTATTAAACATAGAGCCAATTAAACCTGTGCTGTACAGTCTCTGCTCAGCAGAGGCTTTATATTCCAAAAACATATTTATCTCATGGACATTCCCTTAAAATCACTTTCGTCTCCACTCAAAATGTTTACCAAGTGAAAACTAAAATAATTAACAACCTATGCAGTGTGTACTCTTAAAGCTGTGACATTGCAGCAAACTGAAGTGGTTAGTAAGGTCTTTGTATAACATAGATGTGCGGGGTCACTGAATGTAATAATCAATCAATAGTGAATTCGAAAGGATAGTCCTGTGTGGGCCCGGATTCGAAGATGACGCTATCAAACGGGTTCTCAGTCGACCAGCTGTCCACGGGAAACCAGGAGTCGTACCAGGAGGTGGTTCTCTCGGTTTCGGTTGGTGCTCTCGTCGTCGTCGTCGTTGCTGCTGCTGTTGTTGTTGTTGTTGTGGTTGTAGTTGTGGTGGTTGTTGTTGTTGTGGTCGCAGGAGTGATATTAAGGCCGCCTCGTAATCTCTGCTGACGCAACCTGCGCAAACGCAAGATCCGAAGCCGCCGGAGTCGCTCTGCTCTCTGAAGGCTGGCGTGGCTTTCCGTGGTGCTCATGACTTCCACGCTGGCCGGAGTCGTTTTCACCACGGTCACTTTGGGGACGAGTCGGATGGGCCTGTTGCCGTTGAGCGCCATTATTTGTTTGATGCGGTCCCAGTTGGATTTGGCTAAGGTGAAGCTGCACGGAGAGGCTCCGGTGTCGTAACCCACCATGCACAGTCTGGTCTGGGGGGTGTAGCCGTCGGCTTTGGCGGTAACTCTGTACTCGCCAGGATTCAACAGCCGCCAGAAATCACCACCGAGAGCTGAAGTGAGTTGACAGAAACTTTTGGTTAGGATCTGAAATTATCCGACTAAAATATACATAATCCTGCAAAATATCTTTGATGTTGAAGCCGACATACCAGTTCTGACGTCATGCCGTATTCCCTCCACAGTTATGGTGGCATTAGCCACCGGATTTCCCTCCACGTCTCTAACTACACCCTTTATCCCTCGATTTACCTGCACGGAAAACAACCTGTAAGGCCCCAAGTTTCAATATGACTAGTAGAACAACTATAGACTATAGTGACCCTGGGTCCGATCTGTTGGGGGACAGTCTCCAACTGGTCATAAAGAGTCATAAATGTTCAAATCGTACACATGGTGTTTAGACAGTTTGCCGTTCTATCCCCATGGCTGGACTACCAACCAAGACCTACCCTGGGTCACCAGTCCTTAACAAGTTCCAATGGAGTCTGCCACCATTTGAATCCAATACAACCAAACCAGTCACATCTGAAGGTCAGGTCTCCAAACTCTACCTATACTCGTCCGTCCAGTTCTTACCTGTTCAATGAAGGACAACAGAGCCTCGCGGTTATTCTCCCACTCGAGAGCAAGTTCACTTTCATGGGGAAACTTGTCGCAGCCCAAGAAGATGGACAGTTCGAAGCAGTTGGTGTGCAGGTAACTGAAGTCATTCATACCTGTGGGAGAGGATGAGAGAAACCTCGGGGTCAGTTCAAACCCTGACTGACACCTAGTGGTGTCTACCCATGCCGGTGTTCTTTATTTTATTTGTCCAAGTGACTAAGACTTCTGCCAACACCCCAATAATCAGAATCACCTGCATGTCTAAGCTCATTTTCAGGTCTATCCGACCCTTAATTGAGAGATAACCCTGGGCCATGTAGTACTACGGTGTTGGAGTACTGGTTGGTTGCCATCTATAGTTTGTTTTGTGGACTGTACTTGATGTGGACCTCAAAGCAACAGATGCTCAATTTGCTTTGGGGCCCCCAAATAGTGTAATTCATGCATGAATACCACCATGATGAATGAATGCCCATTACTGTGTCGGCACTTACTGCCCACCACTGGTTTCCAGCTAGCTCTGTTGCCGATGCCCTGCCCTGCAGTGATATCGTCACCGTGGCAGGAGCCTCGGTAGGTCTCCGTCATGGTCAGGTGACTGTGGGCGTAAGACATCGCCAACCATCGAAACATGGCGTCGTCGGGCGTCTCCCTCAGAGCTCCCTCGTTCTGCCTCTGAATGCGAGCCCACGTCTCCTCGTTCATCTCAGAATTACCTCTCCAACGTCTGCTGTCTGTTAACTTTAACCACATCACAGGATTAGAGGAGTTTTGTATCTGTGTGTAATTGCTTCTTTTGTAAAACAGCCTTACAGAAACTGGTGGACGTTGCATGTCAAACGGGTAGGTGACCATTTTTTCTCCTCCTTGCAAGTTGGCTCCCAGCACAAATGGGGTGCGCTCCATCCAGGAAATGATGGCTTTTGTCTCAATGGCAAGCTATGACAGCAAGAAGGAGATAAATGTTTGAACGTCGTCACATAGTGCAGGATCATTGTAGGCGAATGTGGCATACAAAGAAACTCACAGAGCCATTGAGGCTGTTTTCTGGGAGGGGGATGTGATGATTGGGCACTATACGAGGGACCCAGCCTCTGTCCTCGGCTCCCCACAAGATGCTGTTGAGGTCGGGGAAATTCTGGAAGATGTCGTAACCTTCTTCAGTCCAGTGGCCCAGCGCCCAGTTCCCCATCTCCGAACCCTGGAGGGCAAGAGGGACGTTTGTTAGCCAGGCTACCCAGCTCAGGGCACCGCTGTTAGCTGCTGTTAGCTCAGTTTGTTAGCTGCTGTTAGCTTGTGTTAGCTCAGTCTGTTAGCTGCTGTTAGCTCAGTTTGTTAGCTGCTGTTAGCTAATGTTAGCTTAGTCTGTTAGCTGCTGTTAGCTCATGTTAGCTCAGTTTGTTAGCTGCTGTTAGCTCATGTTAGCTCAGTCTGTTAGCTGCTGTTAGCTCATGTTAGCTCAGTTTGTTAGCTGCTGTTAGCTAATGTTAGCTTAGTCTGTTAGCTGCTGTTAGCTCATGTTAGCTCAGTTTGTTAGCTGCTGTTAGCTCATGTTAGCTCAGTCTGTTAGCTGCTGTTAGCTCATGTTAGCTCAGTTTGTTAGCTGCTGTTAGCTCATGTTAGCTCAGTCTGTTAGCTGCTGTTAGCTAATGTTAGCTCAGTTTGTTAGCTGCTGTTAGCTCATGTTAGCTCAGTCTGTTAGCTCAGTTTGTTAGCTGCTGTTAGCTAATGTTAGCTCAGTCTGTTAGTTGCTGTTAGCTCATATTAGCTCAGTCTGTTAGCTGCTGTTAGCTCATGTTAGCTCAGTTTGTTAGCTGCTGTTAGCTCATGTTAGCTCAGTCTGTTAGCTGCTGTTAGCTAATGTTAGCTCAGTTTGTTAGCTGCTGTTAGGTCATGTTAGCTCACTCTGTTAGCTCAGTTTGTTAGCTAATGTTAGCTCAGTCTGTTAGCTGCTGTTAGCTCAGTTTGTAAGCTGCTGTTAGCTAATGTTAGCTCAGTCTGTTAGCTGCTGTTAGCTAATGTTAGCTCAGTTTGTTAGCTGCTGTTAGCTCATGTTAGCTCACTCACTCAGTGAACTGAGTGTTTGTGCCAACAGGCGATATGGACTACCAGGAAGAAGAAGAGGAGGTAACTGGGTTCAGCAGCCTCTACGGACATAATGGCAGAGGAGAAGAGATGTAAGAGGACGCTGACGGAGGAAGCTAAGAAGAGAAAAGGAGAGAGTGTGTGAGCAAGAAGCCGCCGGACAAGAGTACGTTTCCATCGTACCATCTCGTACGCCAGCTCGTAAGCATCCGGGTTGAGCGAAGGCACCAGGTGCATCCTGACTCCTTCCACCAGGCGGCGCACTCTGGGGTTGTCGTCGTTGTACTCCTTGCACATGAACTGCATCAGCAGGAGAAGGAGCTCTCGACCCAGCGCCTCGTTACCATGGAGACCAGCCGTGTACCGAAATTCGGGTTCACCTGGTGACAGAACAGGACGCGGATTCGTTAGCATGAAGACGGATGGCGGTGGCAGAGCACGGTATTACATGCACGAGTTGTTGTTGCTGTGCAGACTCTGGTTTTGAGTTTGGTCTGGAACCTGTCTCACACTGGAGTCAAACATTTAGAGCCGCCTGGTTGCACTGTGGGTAACATCAAGTCAAGCCAAGTCAGTTTTATTCACGTAGCCCAAGTTAAGATCATTAACCGGCCTCATGTGGCTTTACAATCTGTTCCCTAATCATAAAATCTTAGAAATTAATATTTCTTCTTCTACCACAATCAGCCTTGTGGTTAAACGTGCAAGTTTGCCTTCATTAAATACTAGAGAGATATGCCCCTGCATCGCAGGCCTCTGTTTTTAAAAGGAAATTAAAAACCCTGCTTTCAATTTAGTTCAACTTTGGATGTTTCGTTTCCACAGAAGAGCCAGTGGCTGAAATTAAATCAGGTTGCTCAGACTTTCTTTTTTCAGTTTAACAAACCACTGCAGCACATTTATTTTATTTGTTTGTAGAAGGAGTGAAAATATTTGCTCCAGTTTTTTCCGACGTTCACCACATGTTTCTGATGTTCTGCAGCAGGAGTCTGTCTGTCTCTCATACCTGTCTCATGCTCTCCGGGGTTGTCGGAGATCTCCATGGCGTACATCTTCAGGCCCTGAGAGCTTTTACCGATGTTGTAGATCCTGGTGATGTTGGGACACTCTTCGTTTATCACCTTCATCATCTGGAAGAGAAAGAAAAAGACGTGATTGTGTTATCGTGTTATATATTCTTTGCCTGGGGTCGGGTCGCGGTAGCAGGGCGTTCCGGACGTCCTTCCTCCCAGCAAGGCAATCCTCCTCTTGGAGGTACTCAAGGCGTTCCCAGGCTAGATGGACTATGTGTAGTCCTTCCAGCAGGTTCTGGGTCTGCCCTGGGGTCTCCTCCCAGAAGGAAGCATCCTAATCAGATGTTTAAGCACCTCAGTTGGTTCCTTTTCGATGCAAAAGGAACAGCAGCTCTACTCCAAGCTCCCTGCGGATGTCCGAGCTCCTGAACCTATCGCTCAGGCTGAGCCTGGTGTCTGGCAGAGGAAACTCTTCTATTCTTTCAGTCAGTACCCAAAGCTCGTGACCATAGGTGAGGGCTGGAACGTAGATGGACTGGAAAATCGAGAGCTTTGCCTTCTGGCTCAGATGCAGATGTTGGTCCATCTTGTCCGTCACTCATGAAGACCCCCTGGGATACTTGAACTCCTTCACCTGGGGCAGCGACTCTCTCCCCACCTGGAAAGTTTTGGATTAATCAGACTTGAAAACAAACCTGTCTCATCTCCTTGTAGTTGTGGTGCCTGAAGTCCAGATCATCAGACGAGTTGACTTCATTCTCACTGCGGTAGCTGCCTGAAAGAAGCAACATGCAACAAGAGAACAACAACAACAACTTTGCAGTTATCCTGTGGTGTAATACACTTTTAATCGCTGAGGTTGAGAAGTTCACGTTGTTAAATAGAGTTTTTATTCCACAAGGGAATGAGAAAGCTCAGTGACTTTAAACGAGGCTTCCTAGTTGGAGATGTGACACTTGTGATGGTACTGACTGGGCAGCTGACAGGCCAGGATCTCAGCTCGAAGACACAAGCTGCCGTTCCAGCTCTGAGGCAGGATGCGGATGTAACGCGCCACCACGGGCGGCATGAACTGACTCATCACCGGCGTGTCCTTATCCACGTTCCCGTAGAACAACTGCAGAGAGCGAGGATCAACAATCAATCGATCGATTAATCAATGTCTTTGCTTGTTGGTAATTATGTTTAACTTTGACTCACCCATTCAGCGTAGCCGTCGTGTAATGTCGTCCAATCACGACTGTCGTTACTGAAGGCCACGTAGTAGGAGGACACGAAATCCTCACTGGGAAGAATGTCACATATAATAATGTTTTACATCTCGTTGTACTTGAGTCATCCCAAGTTTCAGCAGGACTCACTATTGCTCTGAGTTTCTTCCCTGAGTGATGACCCCAGTGAACTCCACCTCTCGGCGGGCATCGACCTCAAACCAGTGGTTAGTCTCCTCTGGCTCTGCACACCACGCACCGCCGTACAGATCCTCCTCGTTATCGGAGCCCTGCGGGGAGACACAGACGTACTTTCTCCATCCAAACTTACAAACAGACTTTGACGCACGCTCCTGACGAGCGGCGAGCTAAGACGTGAATCTACCTGCATGTTGAGTCGTCCTCTCTGAGCGGTGAAGCCGTGGTGAGACTGAGACGAAGCCAGCAGCTGGTCGTCCTCCACCCGGTGAGACTCCAAGCCCAGAGGAGGACAGACTGAGAGGGAACGTCAGACAAACAGGATCTGCTTGACAAATGTTCCATGAAAGACTCTAATTGAAAACATCCACCGGCTTCATTCTTTGGAGAGAGGACGCGAAGGCCAATAACAAGTCTGTCAAAAGTATTTTTTCTTTTTTAATGAAGACAGACGCAGTAAAACGTGTCCCGAGAGACGATGTAGGAAATCCTGGTGGTGGAAGAAATATTAAAATACTTTATTTAAGTAAAAGTACAAATATGCTTATCAGGGATGTAACGATGCATCGTGACACGATTAAAAATCGGTACAAATGCGTGACGACTCACATTGACAGAAAAAATGAATCTTGATTCTTGTTGAATGGGAACCCGCACAGCGCGTGCTCTCACTGGTCAAACAGGCTTCCCGGCGCGTTGCGTGAGCGTGGCGTGTTTGGTCCGTCCTGCACGCGACTTCAAACCCACCGGGAGAGTTTCAGGAGCGAGAGCTTAGCCCGCCAGACTTTGTTTACCTGCTCAGATTTGGACATTTTCCCGGTGTATGTTCTTCTAAACATGCTTCTACATGTGTAAATATGCTACGTAGTTAGTTAGTTTCGCTTTTGTCTGTTGCTCGGGGTATTTTATTTTGAAAATCCACCGGGTTCTCTTTGCTTTTTCTGTGTCTGGCTTCCTGTCAGCTCGAGTTGCTCTGTGGAATATGACGCGTGCTGCTCGCAAGTTTAGTTTCCTACAAATAAAAAGATAATTTTATTTGGTCATAATTTGTCTGTAGCTTATTTTGATTTTTAAAAAAAATCAGATCGTGAACAAAAAAATCGGCTCGAGTCGTGAGTTGAGTGTATCGTTACATCCCTCCTGCTTATACAGGATAAAGGTATAATTATATGCTATCAAGTCTTAATTAGAATATCAAATAACAACATGGTAAACATTGTGTATGTTAAATATTATAAACTATTATATTGTTAATTATATTTACTAAACATGAGCATGTTAGCGTGGCGTTCTGCTTCAAATACTTAAAGGACCAGTGTGTAGCATTTAGTAGCATTTAGCGATGTAGTTGCTGATTGCAACCTCCTCGCCTCACACTATCATTCTTAGGATTTGTCCACTCTGGGCTCCTGTAGGAACTCGCAGCATCTGTAAATATGTTAGTCTCATTCTAAGGTAACAAAAACATAACGAGTCTTATTTATCAGGCGATTAGACACTGATAAAAACAGAGTTCTGGTTTTAATAGAGCCCCATAAATCTGACACACTGGACCTTTAAGTACTCGAGTAAATTGACTCTTACTTTTGGGTTTGGCGGGCACTGACATCAGCTTCAGCCGCTCCTCTTCCTCCTCCTCCCACTGCTTCCTCTGCCGCTCGGCTTCAGGAGCGTAATGAGAAAACAATATGTGTCACGACATGTTTTCACACGGACCTCGCTCTGCAGGACAACCAGGCAAAATATTTCCATATGTGCTTGTACAGTGCACCTTCACCCCCCCGCGCTCGCTGCTCATGTGTTTCCAATCTGAAATATGGGTCATCATGCACAAAGACCGTTTGGATTTCGGACTTTAATGGAAATGCTACAACCAGGATGTTGTGTAAGATCCCAGCAGAGAGTTATCAAGTGGATCTCCTCCTGATATCATCATAACATGAGCCAGCTGCTCTCTGAGCTTTATATAACCACCCACAACATTAAACAGAGCAGCTGTTTGTCCGTCTGTCCACCGCCAGCTCTCATCTAATAACAAACTGTACAAGACTCCGTGATGTCTGGAGTTATTTGTATAAAAACCAAAAGCAGCAACTTGTTAGTCTGTCAGCTTCAGGTGAGCCAGGAGGGGAGGCCAGCTGGTGTCATGCCAGAACCGGAGCCGAGCAACTGTTACCAGAATCACCAAAGTCTGGACACTTTTGAGATCTGTACCAACTTCCACACAACCTTCCTACAACTGCACAATCTCAAGCCCCGGGGGGGCGTGAGTGTTTGGAGCACAGGGAATAAAAAGGTTTTTAAAAATACTCAGACCTTTTTCTGCCTTCTCCTTCCGAGCTCTCTCCTCCTCTTCTTCCTGTTTCTTTTTTCTTTCTTCAGCCACTGTGAATCAATCAGACAGAAAAACGTCTCATTATTTAAGCACTGCAGCTTGTGTGGCGCACTGAAGCTCATCTCGTAGGACGTTAGGGGGACGTACGGTCGGCGTAATCATATTCCTCATACCAGGGGCCGATGAACGGGACGGTGGTGGTTTCCTCTGAAACAGAAGCAGACGGTAGATTACAGCGTTCTTTAGTTACCTCCCTTGACGAGGAAACAAGCAGATTCTTCTGAGTTTACCTGGTATAAACATGATGACCTCAGTGGTTGTGGCTTCTTTCTTTCTGTTCAGCACCTTATCTGTGAAGAACACGGCACGTTTAGATTTTTAGAACCAAAAACATCCTGGTCATCACAGGAGAAATACAGAAATACATCTGCAGAACAAATCTCAATAAAACTGGACCGGCCGAGTGAAAACTCCTCTCACCCGGTCGTGTGTCTTTACATGTTGAGAACATTTCGACAGTAAATCCGTTTGATGGAGAACAGCAGTATCCTCGGCCCTCGTAACCCGCTGGAGCCCCCCGAGGATTCGTCATAAAAGTCTCGTAAAACTCTGAGAGTTTCAGTCGGAGACGTCGACTGTGTGAACTTTAGTTCTATAGCTTCTACTGTGAAATGTGAAGAACTACAGCTACGCTGACCTGTGATCCGGTGAGCAACAGTAGCTGCTGTTAGCTCATGTTAGCTCGGTTTGTTAGACTGTGGTCAGGCTGTGAGCTCAGAGCACCGGGCGAGTGTTAGTGTTTGTGTCACAGGTGCCTGAACCGGAGCTGCTTAGATCGAGCGAGCAGTGTAACCGTGCTCAGCAGCTTCTATGGACATGATGGCAGAGGAGAAGAGAGCGAAGAGGACGCTGACGGAGGAAGACTTTTAGTGAAATAAAAGACGCCGAGCTGGGCTGAGACTCACCCAGGTCCGGCTCAACAGGCTCCACCCATGCAGGTGTCTTTGACGTCACAGGTCGGAACACTGCAGAGACCGAGTTAAAGAGTTAAACGACAAAACAAGAGCATCCAGATTACGTGTCTGGTTTCCATGAATATAAGCGTGTACATACAGTCCCAGCCCAGGTCAGTCAGCAGCTTCTCCTCCTCCTCCTCCAGAGACGGTGGCTTGGTCTCTGGCTGTGCCGTGGTTGGTATCGTTGGTTGCGTGGTGGTTTTAGGCGCCTTTGGCTTCTTTGTTGGTTTTGGCGCTTTGGGTTTTTTGGTGGGTTTTGGAGGTTTTGGTTTCTTGGTCGGCTTCGGGGCTTTCTGCTTCTTGGCCTTGGCTTCTTTCTCTGCTGCTTTCTTTGCCCTGGCTTCAGAGAGTTTAAAAGAGGAAAACATTAGAAACCAGTCTACAATGTGTGTGTGCACAGACATGTATGAAAGCAGCTGCAAGCTTCTTTAAACATTTTATTGTTGGGTTATATGAACTTTTATTGCTAAATGTTTCTCTTCAATTGTTCTTTATAGCCTGTTTGTTAGGACACATGTAAAAGAAGTTCACGCTGACAGACAGACACTGACATAACACATAAACGCTGCAGGACCTGGTGCTGAAGGAGAATTTGGCCAGTTCATTGGTTTGTTTTGGTCGTAGACCAAAAGAGAAAGCACACGAATGGAGACTAATGATCTGCCCAGAAAGCTGTTCCTGTGTCAGTTAATACTGGACAGTCTACATGACGGCATCATTATATAAGATTAGACAAAGTTTGGTCTGATAGGAGACTGAGAGGAAAGGTCAGGAAGTATTTTTATTTTTCCTCCTGGGAGCATAAATGTTCTCCCTGGTGCCCCTCATGTTCAAAACATACTGCAAAACATGGTAACATGCTCTCTAGTGGAGAAAACGTGGTTAACGCTCTCTATGGTGGAGAAAATGTGGTCAAGTGCTCACTAAGGTGCCCTTACAGTGGATTAAACATGGCAACATGCTCTCTAGTGGAGAAAACAAAGTTAACCCTCTCTATGGTGGAGAAAATGTAGTTAGGTGCCCTCTAGGATGTCCTTCCATCTTACAAAACTTGGTGAAATGCCGTCAAAATGCCCTTCCAGTGGATAAAACATGGTAACGTTCTCTCTAAAGTGCCTTTATATTGGAGAAAACGTGGTTAACGCTCTCTATGGTGGAAAAAATTTGAGAAAGTGCCCTCAGAATGCCCTTCCAGTGGAGAAAATGTGGTCAAGTTCCCACTAAGGTGTCCTTACAGTGGATTAAACATGGTAACATGCTCTCTAGAGCACCCTTGTAGTGGAGGAAACAAAGCTAACCCTCTCTGGTGGAGAAAATGTAGTCAGGTGACCTCTAGGATGTCCCTCCATGTTACAAAACTTGGTCAAATGCCGTCAAAATGCCCTTCCAGTACAGAAAATGTGGTAAAGTGCCCTTAAAATGCCCCTACAGTGGAAAGAACATGGTAAAGTGCTCTCTAGAGCGCCTTTATAGTGGAGAAAACATGGTAACATGCCCACTAAGGTGCCTTTATAGTGGATAAAACATGGTAACATGCCCACTAAGGTGCCTTTATAGTGGAGAAAACATGGTAACATGCCCACTAAGGTGCCTTTATAGTGGAGAAAACATGGTAACATGCCCACTAAGGTGCCCTTATAGTGGAGAAAACATGGTAACATGCCCACTAAGGTGTCCTTATAGTGGAGAAAACATGGTAGCATGCCCACTAAGGTGCCCTTATAGTGGAGAAAACATGGTAGCATGCCCACTAAGGTGCCCTTATAGTGGAGAAAACATGGTAACATGCCCACTAAGGTGCCCTTATAGTGGAGAAAACATGGTAACATGCCCACTAAGGTGCCCTTATAGTGGAGAAAACATGGTAACATGCCCACTAAGGTGCCCTTATAGTGGAGAAAACATGGTAACATGCCCACTAAGGTGCCCTTGTAGTGGAGAAAACATGGTAACATGCCCACTAAGGTGCCCTTGTAGTGGAGAAAATGTGGTTATCCCTCTCTGGTGGAGAAAATGTAGTCAGGTGCCCTCTAGGGTGTCCTTCCATGTTACAAAACTTGGTCAAATGCCGTCAAAATGCCCTTCCAGTGGATTAAACATGGTAACATGCTCTCTAGAGCGTCCTTGTAGTGGAGAAAACAAAGTTAACCCTCTCTATAGTGGAGAAAATGTAGTTAGGTGCCCTCCAGGATGTACTTCCATGTTACAAAACTTGGTCAAATGCCCTCAAAATGCCCTTCCAGTGGATAAAACATGGTAACGTTCTCTATGGTGGAGAAGATTTGGGAAAGTGCCCACTAAGGTGTCCTTACAGTGGATTAAACATGGTAACATGCTCTCTGGAGCGCCCTTGTAGTGGAGAAAACAAATTTAACCCTCTCTATATTGGAGAAAATGTGGTAAAGTGCCCAAAATTATAGTTTTAGTTTCTGTTTGAAGACGCCCACGGTCTCTACGCCCGTGTACTGTTTACCAAGAAATAGTTCCAGCATGTTACTCCCCCAAATAAACCACAAATTGTTGTTTTCACATTTCTGTTCTTGTACGTATTAAAGGTGTTAATTAGCGAGCTTTTTAAACAAGACGTGAACACACAGACATGAGGGGCGATAACTGGACGGGGGCGTTTAAGAACTTCCAGACGTTTGGACCTTTAATCAGCTCATTGTCGCATTACGCCCCCTCACGTGTCTGATGAGAAACTGCCTAAAAGACTTTAAAGTATAAAATAGTCGGTTTTATGTTGAACTACATGGAATATTACAGAGAGGAGAGCTTCAAGGAGCTTCAGGGTGTCTTTAATCCACCCGCCGTCATCAGACTCCAGTGCAAACACAGGCGGCGACGTGTTTCCTGATGTTCCACCGGCCCTTAAACGCAACACAGCCAATCCATGACTCACCTGAGAGCCGCCGTGCATGACCGTCAGTCTGTCACTGCAGGAATAACATTACACATGAGATTAGACTGATGGAAGGTTTTTGAATCCAGGTGGAGGCCGCCAAGAGTTTCCTGTTTCTCAGACAGGTTTAATGGCACATGAGCCAAATGACGTGTGATGAAAGTCCCAGGTTCACTGCATGTGAAATGTTTGTCCGGGAAAATACTGTAAATAGTCATTTATTTTGTTCAAAACGATCCTGTGTTGTAGTCCACCCTGTATCTAAATCTAGTTTAAGTCTAATTATGCTGTGGTGCAAAGTCCAGACTCAATATTCTGAGGTTTTTATGTCACATGCAGGAAAATGTAGAGTGAGGCTTAATGCTAAAAAACAGGAGATCCTTTGAGGATCTATGTTCATCTTTTGGTCAAGTATTCAGTTCTAATAAAAACATCTACAAACTGCAGTTCCTCTAACGTCCACCTGAGGCTGGCTCCAGCAGTGAGTCAGTCTCCATAAGTCCCCATGTTTCACAGCAGAAATAAACATGTTTACAGCCTGGTACAAAAAACAGTTTTGGTCTCTGTAGCTAATTTCCCCGTTCATGACAACTGTACTGAGGGTGAATTTATATACAACTCACCTGTTCACATTATATTAAAGTTATGCAGGGTTAAGAGCGTGGACGCTTTGATTGACAGGTGGTGTCACTCAGGTCCACCAGAAACCTGTGGGTGATGTCACGGATACTACACCTATGTTTGACTGAGTTGATCTGATTGTTGGTTGGATGTTTTTATCTGAAAGTGCCTGACAGATGGTTCTGTGTAACAAACCGTCTGTCAGGTAATTTGAACTTTAGCCATGCAGAAAGTGACTGACAGCAGATAACAGCACTCAGGCCTTGATAAGCTCCAACAATCTGTGCAGCAAAAAGTTCAAATCTGACTTTAAAACCGTGAAAAATGTTGCACACTCAGCAAACTCTGGATACACAAAAGTCTGAAAGAAAAGAAAAACTTGTTTATGGGTCTTGGGTTTTTGTTAATCATGGATTTTTGTGTAACCTAATTCAGCCACACATATAAAAAAAAACCACAAAGTGCTTGGCTTGTGGTTTTGCTTCATGCAGCGGAAAGTTAAGTTTCAGAACATCGGTGCCATTGCATCAATGCTGCAGAGCGTGGGGCCCTGTTGTAAATCCCTTCAGCTCACTTATGGAAAATGGTAGTGGAAATATTTCTGCTGTTGCTCATACTTTGTTTTTTACACAGATGGTTCTTTATTTGCAGTCTCACTGCATAATCTCGTCCTCTGATCATCTCCCCTGACAAAACAAGCTGCTGAAACTCACGGCTGTGTACAGCTCAGTGTTCCTGGCTCATGTAAGCGAGCGGTTTGCACGGTCAGGCTGCCAAGAAAACGTCCAGACCACCGAGTGAATCACTGCAAGTCTCTGCAGCGTCATCTCTGAGTCACTGAGATGTTTTCATCTGAACAAACTCTTCTTCTGTTCTGCCTTTCGTTCACATTCACACAAGGTAAGAGAGAAATCCCTGGACTGGATAACAGAGCTCTGCCTCAGAGATTGACTGCAGCCTTTCCTGTCTGTGTGTTCTCAGCGTCTTGGCTGCAGAAAAGCTCCGAGTCGACCGAGAGGCCAGAAAAGGTCAAGATGAGACGTGTCCGAGCATGCAGGAGCTCCCACTCACCTGCCTCTATTTCCTCAGGTGTTTTCTTCTTCTTTGGTTTCGGCTTCTCTTCCACAACTTCAGCGGGCTCATCTGACATTTCAACATCTCCTTCCTCCCTCCGTCTCCCGGGCTCGACCGGTCCTTGAGCTTCTCTCACCTGAGTCGAACCCCCGGAGAGTTTGTCCTTCTTCCCATCTTCCCGAGCCCAAACCAGAGCGCAGCTCAGGGTCAGAGCCAAGCAGACCACCAGCACCTCAGCCCTCATTCCTCCGATCTGGAAACTCAGCGCTGACGAGGATGAAGTGGACCAGATGCACTCCAAGAAAAAAGCCTCGGATCTCAAACTAGCCGTAAAAATAAGTAATAACCAAACATCTGACCCGCAGATGCACAGCTGTCTCGAGTCGCCAGGCTTTGAGGTCCTTAAGAAGTCTCATGAAAGGGGATGTGGACCTGGAGAGAACAAAAGGGAGGATGAGCTTGTGGAGGTCTGGAGAGCTTCCTCCTCTCTGAAGGCGAGTCAGCATGGAGAGAGAAAGAAAATGCTGTGGGCTGGAGGTTTTAAAGCAGCCGCCCGCTCGTGCTGGATCGGAGGAAATGCATCTGTCTGGAGTGGATTTCCTCCAGCAGCAGCAGCAGCAGCAGCAGTGAAGCAGCACACCTCCCTGCTCCTCCTCCTCTTCTTCACATATTCCTCAGTCACATCTCTCCCTCATGGCCCTTCACCCCCTTTTCCCCTCACCCATCTCTAAGCTGAGGGGAGGAGCATCTGCCACATGTGACATTCCTACGAGGGAGGAAAGAAAAGAAAGAAAAGAAAGAAAGAAACATTATAGAAAGACGTTTTAATCAGGTTTTCAGTCATTCAGGGACTCGCTAGAAGACCAGAGAAAGACTTGAACCAGCGTGCAGTGCACGAGTGAGGAAATTAAACACTAGCTGTAACCTGGAAGATTTTCAAACAAGCCGAGGCACCACATTCTTCTGGATAGAAAAATAGACGAGCTGCCTCCTGCAAGACGCTCAGGAGATAAAGTGAGGCTGTAAACAACGTGTCAGCAGAGAGCAAAGCCAGAGCACATGTAACCTCAGAGAATGATATGTTATTAATGTATTAACACTATATGTTTTTAGGTTGAAAATTAATGCACAAAATAAAAACGATTATATAGAGCCACAGGGTTTATGTATTTTGTAGCAGCAGCCCTGCTTGGCGACCTGCAGCGAGCCGGTTATTATACAGAAGTCAATCACTGGTGCAAAATATTGGTGTAAAAGTCATTTTTTATTTATTAAGAATGACTTTATTGCTTCCGCTGTGGTCTGTGTGATCAGCACTGTGGTTATAATTAATAACAGCAGTCTGCTATAGATAAATAACAGCCGTAGACTTCATAAGCCCCGCCCCTTTTTGCTCATTGGTCCAATCACAATTGAGCAAGCCTCTGTCAGAACCTTAGTTGAGTTCAACCAAGAACAATGTTTAAAGTTGCATTCATTGATTTTTTGGGCACTAGGTGGCAGCAAACACGACGCTGGCATTTGATCGTCTTATATAGTTGTTATGGTGAACGTGTTCTAGTTTTTTCACTTCTGTTTTTAGTCTCTCGTGTCTTTAGCTGCTATGTTGAAAGCAGCCGCTGCAGGAAACGAGCAGATCCGAGGGCTGTGAAACCAAAACAGAGATCTGAACGGATTCAAACTCAGATTCAGGTTGAGGAATCACTGAATCCACTGTTGGTGTGTGAATATCGATGAGTCCAGCTTTAAAGATTGTGACGGCTCCGACTGGTCTGATGTTCGGTCCCTCAACGAGACAAACGTAAAGAGCAGACTCTCCGAAATCTTAAAATATGGTGCTGGGCAAACTCAAAGCGGCTTGAAAAACACATGCACGACGTGCCCTGAACAACCGATAATGTAATAAAGTAACACCCATGGAGTAATCAGATTACATGACACTTTCTTTGACTGTGGTCTCGGTCACCGATGGGTCACGCCGCATTACCTCAGTCAGAAAAACTGTTACCAGATGTTGAAGTAACAAACCGAGTCATGTTTTAAAGTCAGCAGAGAGACACTCTCTTCTGCTTAGTCATCGTTTTGCCTTTGCTGGTACCATGCTGTAAAGTTGGACATTTGGACACATGGGGACTTATGGAGACTGACTGACTCCTGCAACCAGCCTCACAGCTGCTCGGCTCTCTGTCCTGAAGTCAGTCACTTTGACTGTGTTGGAGAAAGCGATCATCATGACTCAGGCTGACAGCGTCTGTGTGGAGCACTTGTTGGTTTTATGATACGGCTGTCACTTATCGAGCGAGCCGTGGAGGTTTGGAGACATCGGATCTGTCGGTGACTCATCTCTGTGTAACAATAACCCGTCTATCTGACATTCGGTTTTCTCTCGCCTCCATCTGTTTCCAATACCTCATTGATGGACGCTCGAACAGGGCCTGCCAGGAAAAACAACAGACGATAATAACGTGATGTTGATGTTTAATCCTGAGATTTATGGACTGAGTGAAGACTCTGCAGCACCTGGAGAGAAGAAGAAGAAGTCGCTGCTCTCTGCCTGTAACAGCCTGTGAGGAAACCGTGACTTGTTTAATGATTCATAAAGACAAAAAACTTCTTCACTATAATAGACTTCAGAACCCCCCTGACATGTGAGGATCAGAGCATGTGCTGAATTACATGCAGATGTGTTCAGGAGGTGTGTGTGTGTGTGTGTGTGTGTGTGTGTGTGTGTGTGTGTGTGTGTGTGTGTGTGTGTGTGTGTGTGTGTGTGTGTGTGTGTGTGTGTGTGTGTGTGAGCACTTCCCTTAAATACTTTTAGAAGAAAATTAGTTTAACTTGGCCAAGAAGATGTTGGACGTTCACTCACAGACCTCTGACCTCGATCTGAGAGCAGTTAAAGCAACATTATAACTTTTCTCTCTTAAACTATCGTCTGTGACCTCCTGTTGACCCACTCTTACCTGTGATCAGGTGACCCACTCTGACCCGTGATCAGGTGACCCACTCTGACCTGTGATCAGGTGACCCACTCTGACCTGTGATCAGGTGACCCACTCTGACCTGTGATCAGGTGACCCACTCTGACCTGTGATCAGGTGATCCACTCTGACCTGTGATCAGGTGACCCACTCTGACCTGTGATCAGGTGACCCACTCTGACCTGTGATCAGATGATCCACTCTGACCTGTGATCAGGTGACCCACTCTGACCTGTGATCAGGTGACCCACTCTGACCTGTGATCAGGTGAACGGTGTCTCTGTCATTCGTACGTCTGTTCTCACACTATGTAACTTTGGGCTCCGGGTCGGGAGAAGTACGTAACGCTTTACGGCACTAAGTCACACAGCAGCAACTATTTCACTGATTCTGGTGAAACTGGATCATATTTTATGGAGGAAATGTTTTCTGGTTTTCCCTCTGATGTCCTCCGGCTGCTCCGCCTCAACTCTCTGTGATTTACAGAGTTTATGATGGACAGTGAAGTAAACTGCTGACAGCTGTAGCTGCTGTTAGCTCATGTTAGCTCAGTCTGTTAGCTGCTGTTAGCTCATGTTAGCTCAGTCTGTTAGCTGCTGTTAGCTCATGTTAGCTCAGTCTGTTAGCTGCCGTTAGCTCATGTTAGCTCAGCCTGTTAGCTGCTGTTAGCTCATGTTAGCTCAGCCTGTTAGCTGCTGTTAGCTCATGTTAGCTCAGTCTGTTAGCTGCTGATGTCATGTTAGTTCAGCTTGTTAGCTGCTGTTAGCTGCTGTTAGCTCATGTTACCTCAGTCTGTTAGCTGCTGTTAGCTCATGTTAGCTCAGTCTGTTAGCTGTTGTTAGCTCATGTTAACTCAGTCTGTTAGCTGCTGTTTGCTCAGTTTGTTAGCTGCTGTTAGCTCAGTTTGTTAGCTGCTGTTAGCTCATGTCAGCTCAGTCTGTTAGCTGCTGTTAGCTCAGTCTGTTAGCTGTTGTTAGCTCATGTTAACTCAGTCTGTTAGCTGCTGTTTGCTCAGTTTGTTAGCTGCTGTTAGCTCAGTTTGTTAGCTGCTGTTAGCTCATGTCAGCTCAGTCTGTTAGCTGCTGTTAGCTCAATTTGTTAGCTGCTGTTAGCTCAGTTTGTTAGCTGCTGTTAGCTGAGTTTGTTAGCTGCTGTTAGCTCAGTTTGTTAGCTGCTGTTAGCTCATGTTAGCTCAGTTTGTTAGCTGTTGTTAGCTCATGTTAGCTCAGTCTGTTAGCTGCTTTTAGCTCATGTTAGCTCAGTCTGTTAGCTGCTGTTAGCTGCTGTTAGCTCAGTTTGTTGGCTGCTGTTAGCTCAGTTTGTTAGCTGCTGTTAGCTCATGTCAGCTCAGTCTGTTAGCTGCTGTTCGCTCAGTTTGTTAGCTCATGTTAGCTCAGTCTGTTAGCTGCTGTTAGCTCAGTTTGTTACCTGCTGTTAGCTCATGTCAGCTCAGTCTGTTAGCTGCTGTTCGCTCAGTTTGTTAGCTCATGTTAGCTCAGTTTGTTAGCTGCTGTTAGCTCAGTTTGTTAGCTGCTGTTAGCTCATTTCAGCTCAGTCTGTTAGCTGCTGTTAGCTCAGTTTGTTAGCTGCTGTTAGCTCAGTTTGTTAGCCAGGGCTGCCCGGGGGAGTGTTAGTACTGCAGGTTGTTTCAGGACAAGTGGAGCCAGTGTTGTGCCAGAACTGGAGCCACAGCCTCTATGGACATATTGGCAGAGGAGAAGTGAGTGAAGAGGAGCCACTCACAGTCCAATATGCAACTTTAAAACAAGTTAACTGATTTCTTTTGTTAGCTCATGTTAGCCGGGCTGCCCGAGGAGGTTTCCATTTTGTCCACAGAGGCTGCTGAGCCCGGTTACAGGCCCAGCTCCGGTTCTGGCACGACGACTGACTTTTACTGATATCAGCTGCTGGTTGGTTCTGGTTCTGGTTCTGGACTGACTGCTGCTGGACTAGTCACTGATATCAGCTGCTGTGTGTTGTTGATGTTTGGCTGTTCATTCCACAGAGGCGCAGAGCCGAGCAGCTCCAGCACCGACAGGTACTGACACCTCTGGAAGCCGACCAGGATCTGCAGCTGCTCCTGAGCAGGATGTGAACTCCTCCAGGACTCTGAGGCATGTGGCTGTTTTCCTGACTGCAGCTGGATTCATCAACAAGACCTGGACCCCCCCTGACTCTGAGACCCAACACGTTACGTTAACGTAAGATCTACCAGCTCTATGCATTACATGAACCTCTTAATAACTAAATCTCCCGCTGTGCACACGTCTGCACAAACAGCTCTGTTCATTCACCACCAAGACAAATTCTTTAATTCTGATTCATGGCTTTAAGGAATGTGTTGGGTGAATATTGTGCTGTCACTGTCAAAGAAATAAGACCTCAGATCAGCTTCATTCGCCTCTTTAGACGAGGAAATATTCTTGTTTTCATCCAGATAAAGTCACATTGAAAAGGCATCAGACATAAATGTATCTCCACCTTGGAGTGTGGTGTTTAGAACCTTCAATCTAAAATGTCTTTAATCTGTTAATCGGACTCTGTGCAGCTCAGACATCATGCTGCTGCCTCAGACTGCAGAGGGACAAAGAAACAAAGACACAGAACAGCTTCAATAAAAATGTTTATCAAAATAAGTTATAATTACATTAAAATATCTCTGAGCTCAGTCTGCAGACACTTCCCCTGGAGATGCTGCTGCGCGTCATTGTGTCTCTGTGCGTATTTACGCATCATGTGTAGTAATGATGAAACGGCACCAGCTGCAGCGGCGCAAACATCTGGAGCGGAGCGCGCTGCTGGCAGTACAGGGGTCTGTAAGGCAGCGACGGGAGGAGCGCAGGGTGTGAGGAGGAGAAGAAGCCGTGTTCCTCCTCTGCCTCCTTCCCCTGGAGCCGCTCCTTCTTCCACTTGGTGCGTCTGTTCTGGAACCAGATCTTCACCTGAGTCTCGGACAGGCGCAGAGCCGAGGAGATGCTGTGCCGCTCCAGCACCGACAGGTAGTGGCACCTCTGGAAGCTGCGCTCCAGGATCTGCAGCTGCTCCAGGGTGAAGGCGGTGCGGATGCGGCGGCTCTTTGCTTTCGATCTCCGGAGCTTCCCCGGACACGGAGCTGCCTCTTCCTCCTCTTCTTCCTCCTCCTCCTCCGGGCTGCAGCTTCCACCTGCCGGCGGATGCTGCTGCTGCTCCCCGCGTTCATATCTGAGAGTGGAAGCTCCTAGAAGCAGAAAATAAATCAGAAATAAATAAGTTTATGGATGTTAAGAACAAACCACCTCCACACCTCTGCTGCCTGGCCCCTGGCTCTCACCTGCTGGCTCCTCAGCTCGGATCATTCTCCGTGTGAACTTCGTTGGATCCAGGATATCCTCCACAGAGAAAGGTGTCCTGTGGCTGCGCGGTGCCTTGGCTGCGTGTGGCTGCATGTCGGCTGTGCTGTGGGCTCCTGTCCTGGCTCTCTTATATACACAGCTCAGCACACGCCTCGGACATTTACATTTCATTCAAAAAGTTACAAATGAAGCCCTGAAACAATCGCAGCCTCTGTGTGTCCTGAGACACGCTCCGGCCCCGTGGGACTCCCCCACGGTGCGGGCACTTCAGAATGTAAATGTCCCCTCAGCACCGGGGCCCCGCTGGGCCGGTTATTTATTGCCGTGCATCTGGTTAAAGTGTGCCTCCTTTCTCTGCCTCCGTGTTCCTCTTTGTGCTCCGCCGTGTCATTATTTGCAAATGTGAGATGTTCCGCTGCTCGGACACGTGAACGCGGCTTGTGATGCTAATTTATGGACTCATCAAAGAGAAAGTTTCTGTTTCCATGGAGACACATCCCCCCCACAAAGCACTGCGCTTTAATTAGAAGCCCACTAACAAGTTTATGAGATGATGACCTGACACCAGATGATCACTCATTACAGGTTTCTGAAATTTGATGTTTAAATATGCAAATGAGGCATTAGCTCATTAAATTTTCATGCATAATTAAATCAAAATCAAACAGCAACCTCGTCTCTGTGAAGTGAAACCAATGCACAAGAGTCACAACCTGCAGTTCCTCTAACGTCCACCTGAGGCTGGCTCCAGAAGTGAGTCAGTCTCCATAAGTCCCCATGTTTCACAGCAGAAATAAACATGTTTACAGCCTGGTACAAAAAACAGTTTTGGTCTCTGTAGCTAATTTCCCCGTTCATGACAACTGTACTGAGGGTGAATTTATATACAACTCACCTGTTCACATTATATTAAGGCTGAAAGTTATGCAGGATTAAGAGCGTGGACGCTTTGATTGACAGGTGGGTGCTGTTACAGATGGCGTCATTCAGCCGCCTCATGTCTTAATAATTTATTCTTATTTAATCATTTGAAATATTATTTCAAACAACATGAAACATGCAGTTCTGTTGTTCGATTAGTTGTTGCCTTTCTCTTATTTGATTATTCGGTTGCTCACTCGACACAAACTCTTCCTCTGCTCCAAACTTTATTTCAAAGCGCGGTGCGGATCATGAAGTCAGTTCATATGTTGCTGAAGTTTGAGGACGTCGATCCAAAATGATGCACAAGATATGTTGAATATTTTTCATCATGTGGCTTCAATGAAGAGCTGGACGACTCTGAATATAAATTACATCGTCAGACGGAGGTGGAATCAGATTATTCTTCAACCTGAGAAGTTAACAAGTGTTAACAAGTACATTTACTTAGTTACTTTCCCTCACTGTCTCTTTAACTGGCTCCATCTTCCCTCCACAGTTTTATCCGACTCATTAACTTCACAATCCAGGGAACAGTCCGATCTTTAAATCCACATTATCGGTTATAGGTTCCCATTTCCACTCCAGGAGGTTCCACAGGGGGTTTGGACTCAATAACCCTGTGGAGGTAACTCATGAACGTGGCAGCTGCCAGTTTGCTCCCAGCTACAGACACCTACAGAGCCAGCGGCATTGAAGAGGAGAAGAGAGGCCGGCCCATCAGGACAATTAGCAGATGTCACCGGTAGGCTTGACCCTCTCTGACCCTGAGCTTTGTTCAGATGAAGAAATGATGAAGACAGGACGTGTGAGCTGGACTGGAAGAGAGAGGCAGGAAGCATGAATGTGGAGGCTTTTAATGCATCGTTTTAAGGACAGAGCTACATGTTTTAAATGGGAACACACTGTTAGACGTGATGAGTTCTGTTTATTGTGTTGTGTGCACAGATATACACAGTGTGCATGCAATGGTGCATAAACATGACATGAAGGAAATACTCCTGCAAAGTATTTAACATGCATTAAAGAACAGTACTTGTTAATAGATTTCAATGCTCTTAGCTCAGATATGTGCATATTTAGTAAATATAATCTAATATCTAGCATGGTACCACAGTATAGTGCAGAATATCTATGTATGAGCCAGTTTACCAAGTCAGTTAAAACATTGATCACATCTTTAAAATGAGACAAACAGGTGAGCAGACTGGACAACAAATCTTAAAAAAGTCAAATATTCTTATATCATCAAGGAATTATGAAGAAAAAGTCACGAGGTCAGAGACAAAGAGTGGTCACAGTAACGTCACAGATGTTTCTCCTCTGCAGGAGGAAAGAGGAGGAGAAAACACGACAATCATCTCGCTCACAAAAGCCCGAAGGCTTTTACTGCATCACTCAGGGGCGCTCTCAGCATTCCCCTGCTCCTTTGTGGCGCGTCTGCCGGCACACTTTGTCTTTGTGTCTTTACTGCCGCTGCAAACTTTCAAACACTGTTTGACTTTCAGAACGTACGTGGGGTGGTCTCAGCTCGTCACAAAGCTTTTTATACGACGCCTCACTCCGTAAACGCTGAATGGAAACGTTCAAAGGTAAAGAGGACATGTGCACGTCCAAGCAGCCAATCAGCTGCCGGATACAAACAGGACAAGTATCGAATTTAATGACATTTGAATATAATATTATATTTCTATATTTACTCTTTGATTTGATAGATGTAGGTTGGTGATATCTATCTACACACTGGACCTTTAAGTAAGATTTTCCTGCAGGACCTGCAGGACAGGGACTCAGAGTCTGATGGACTCTCTTTCTTTCGGCTCCTGTTCGTCATCAGGTTTCAGCCAGAACCGCTGGCTTCTCTTTCTGCTTCTTAAGCTGCAGAAATCCCGACCACACATCCATCATCCGACGAGGAAGCAACGGGCGGACAAATCCACATCACCCAACTTCCACCGTTACACATAAACATTATAATCTCCTCTAACCAGAGCACAGGACTCCAGCTCATCTTAATCCAAGCGGGACCAGAAGGAAGAATCCACAGCGTGGAAAGTTTCCACAACAGTAAACAGAGTAAAAGTCTTTTCCACAGACCGTGATCCGTCTGCTTGCTGTAAATTAGATCAAATGTTCCTGCACACATAGTTCTTCAGAAAAAAAAGATATTTGATGATATTGTTTCTGGAAGGTTTGTGCCTAACTTCTCCAACATAAGGAATTTCTGTGTGGCCTCTGGCCAAGAAACGTCTGTCAGTTTAATATTTACTGAGTAAATTACATTCAAAATAAAGTCTTAATTTGTTTTTAAGTAGGATTTGATTTGATTTGATTTATGTCGGTTGGTGGAATGACGCCTGGTTACTCAAACACGCCACCTGTAACCACACCCACCTGTCAATCAAAGCGTCCACGCTCTTAATCCTGCATAACTTTAAGCCTTAATATAATGTGAACAGGTGAGTTGTATATAAATTCACCCTCAGTACAGTTGTCATGAACGGGGAAATTAGCTACAGAGACCAAAACTGTTTTTTGTACCAGGCTGTAAACATGTTTATTTCTGCTGTGAAACATGGGGACTTATGGAGACTGACTCACTGCTGGAGCCAGCCTCAAGTGGACGTTAGAGGAACTGCAGCCACAAACTCTATATCTCCATATTTATTGTTAACATAAACTTATTATTACAGTACAAACAGTCACTTTACTACACAGAGAAACACTTACTGTATATTTCAGCTCTCACACTTTGGAGAATGTAAGACGAAGGATTTCAGTGTTTCTTATTTCTCCGTCGTGTTACAGATTCTCTGTGTCTGTAACAGTATTTAAAGTGTATTCATGTAGTGAACAGGTAAAATGCTGCACTAGAGACGGGGGTTCGATTCCCAGACGGGGAGGTTCTTTTCCTTTTTTTCTTGTAATATATTTAACCGCTTCATTACTGCTGTTTGAGACACAAGGAGAGAAAAAGTCTCTCTTAGAAGGAACAGTACAAGATATGTAGAAAGTGAAAGTGTGAGCACAGTTTGATTCAAAAGAGAGAGCTGATTATTATTATTGTTATTATTAAGATTAATATATTTTAAGGAAGATAATTAGAAAAGAAACACAAAGGCGGTGGCAGAGGAAGTGTTCTGATATTTACTTGATTGAAACAATTAATTCATTTAAAAAAAACTTCTTGTAATTTGATACTTTTGGTTCTTGTTGTTTGTTTTGGTTATTTGCTGTCTACTCTCATTTATTGTAAGGCGACAGAAAGGCACCTATAAAATAAAATTTATTATTATTATTATTATTAGTATTATTAGTATTATTATTATTACTATTGTTAGTATTATTGTTAATATTAATATATTATTATTATTATTATTATTATTATTATTATTATTATTATTATTATTATTATTAGTATTATTAGTATTATTATTACAGTAACAAATTAAAAACATAATTAACCACAGCTGCAGTAGGTGCAGTTCACCTGTCGACCTGCGGCGTCGCTGCTGAGCCGCCCTCCAACAACATCTCGTGATATTTGTCTTTCCAGTGACTCTCTAATGTCTCGCGATATTTGCTTGTTTGCATTGACGCTCCAACAACACCTCGCGATATTTGCCTTTCATTGATATTTTTGAAAAGATGGCGTCTGAAGGAGAGGCGGGCAGTGCTGCTACAACCGAGCCGGAGCCCGGGGACGGGTAAGTCACTCTGTCAGTGTGTTAGTCTGTTAATATGTCAGTATATCACCCTCATGCTTCATGGTCTCACACACACAGAGGATCACTCTGATTATATGAAGCTCATGAAGCGCGAGCACTTCCTGTTTTTAGCCCGGGAACGCTGTTAGCACAGCGGCTAGCTGACGTTAGCTCCTTTGTAAAGACACATAGACTGTACATTATTAATATGAGCCTGTAATTATCAGATAAGGCTGAAACTAAGAGTTTACATCATTAATATGAGCCTGTAATTATCAGATCAGATTTTATTTGTACAGCTCAAAGTCACAAAGTCCATTTTCCTCCGAGCAGTGAAACCTGTGACAGAGACACAGATGCAGCAAATCATCAACAAACTATAAACTGTGATGGAGATATGGCAGCTGTAATAACAGTCATAACAGTAGTAGACAGGGGCAGAGGCTCAGTCCATACAGACTTAGCTTGGGAACCGGAGGCTGGTTCAAGTCCTGCATGGACCAAAAACATGGAAGCTGGAGAGTCAGTTCACCTCCTGGGCACTGCCGAGGTGCCCGATCCCTGCCCATCACTCCATGCCTCCACAGTCTATGAGCTCTTGTTCTGTGTGTGTGTGTCTCTGGGTTTAAATGCATGTATAAAAATTGAGTGAAAAAAGATGGAGGGATTAATAAAGTATATCTTCTTCTTCAGTAATATGACATGCAGCAGCCGCAACCTGCTGGACGACAGAGACAGAAACTCCAGGGAAAAGAAGTTTAGTTAGTGACATGCGTTAATGAGAGAGTACGGGAGATGTGACTGCATCTTCAACCGACAGACAGAGAGAGACAGACAGAGAGAGACAGACAGAGAGAGACAGACATAGAGAGACAGACAGAGAGAGAGAGAGACAGACAGAGAGAGACAGACAGAGAGAGACAGACACAGACACAGAGAGAGACACACAGAGAGACAGACACACAGAGACAGACACACAGAGACAGACACACAGAGACAGACACACAGAGAGAGACACAGAGAGAGACAGACACAGAGAGAGAGAGAGAGACAGACAGAGAGACACAGACACAGAGAGACACAGACACAGAGAGAGACACACAGAGAGACAGACACACAGAGACAGACACAGAGAGAGACACACAGAGACAGACACAGAGAGAGACAGACACAGAGAGAGACAGACACAGAGAGAGACAGACACAGAGACAGACAGACACAGAGAGAGACAGACACAGAGACAGAGAGACCTAATCATTGACCTTTAACTTCACAGCAGTCTTGTGTTGGCCGGGTTAGGGGAGCTGAGGTGAACTTTACTTCCAACAAAGTTCACCACAGTGACACGAACTCATCGAGCTGCCGTTTGAAGACCCCTCACTGCAGAGAGACACAAATGAGTCCGATTGTAAAACATGTTGTTTTTATTTTGTGTTCGTATTTAAATCTCTCTGACTTCCTCGCAGAGATGCTCCGTTTGGGGAGCTACCCACCAGCATGGACACTGAATCCTCAAACGGCAAAGAGGGAATGGTAACGATGTTTTATGATCTTATATTAGATTTTATTTTGTGGTAAATTATATAAACAGACTTTTAATTCTTGGCAGGAAACAGCTGGCGAAGGCTCCGAAGCCGCCGACGCTATGACCGGATCCGGAGACGAGGAGAGCGGGCGGCAGCTGGGCGAGGTGGAGCTGCAGTGCGCTCTGTGTATGAAGTGGTTCACCGCGGACACGTTCGGCATCGACACCGCGTACGTATCGCCGTCTGTCTGATGGAAACACCGAAGCTGTTCATCACTGATGTGATCTGACACCCGTCTTCTTCTCTGCAGGACGTGTCTTCCCTTCATGACCAACTATGTGTTTCACTGCAACGTGTGCCACCACAGCGGCAACACGTACTTCCTCAGGAAACAAGCGAGTACGTCCTGACATGAACCCGACGGAGGATTTAAGCTTCGTTCTTCTTCCAGCCGTCCGTAAAGCAGCGCTGCTTTCTGTGTTTCAGACCTGAAGGAGATGTGTCTCACAGCCCTGGCAAACCTGACGTGGCGGTCCAGAACACAAGACGAGCACCCGAAGACGATGTTCTCCAAAGACAAGGTGAGCAGAACGTCCAAGTCCAACCCGAGTCCAGTCCAGCACCAAGAAGAGATTTACTGTAACAGTGTTACGTGCTGATGAACGTCTCTCTGCAGGACATCATACCGTTCATCGACAAGTACTGGGAGTGCATGACGACCCGCCAGAGGCCGGGGAAGCTCACCTGGCCCAACAACATTGTGAAGACGATGGTAATGTCGAGGTAATGTCTCTTTATTTCTCTTTATTTTATTATATCGTGACAGTTTTTCGTATTTTCCAGAGTAAAGAGCGAGACGTGTTCCTGGTGAAGGAACACCCTGATCCCGGCAGTAAAGACCCAGAGGAGGAGTACCCCAAGTTTGGTCTGTTGGATCAGGTACTGACCGCACAGCTGCTGTACAGTTTGTAGTCCGTGTCCGCTCACTGTGCTGTAAATAACTGAGCTGCCGTGTCTGCAGGACCTGGGAAACATCGGACCCTCGTACGACACTCAGAAACAAACGACCGCCGCTCCGACCACCGGCGGGCTGAACGGTGAGTTTCTGACGCTCAGAGGTGGAAAATGTTTGACCTCACCGGCCTGAATAAAACGTGAGTGCGAGCTTGTGAAATGTGGTGACCATGGCGATCTTGTGCACTGTGTTCCAGGTGGATCTGCTTTCTCAGGTGAATATGTCGGTATATATTTTTTTGCCACCCGCAGCTGATCCCTGTGTTTTTTTTGTTTTTCGTGTCTTGTAATCTGTCTGGATCGAAGTTGGCCCTGAGGTTTCCAATCAGACTCCCTCAATCCACAATCAGCATCTTGTGGGCAACTTCATCCACGTCCAGCTGTAACCTCCCTCCCTCCTGTCTGCTCTCTGCATCTGTTTGGTGCTCCCCTTCCTCCTCCTCCTCCTCCTCCTCAAAGCTTTGCCCTCCCTCTGATCGGTGAACATGTCTTCCTCGTCTCTGGCTTGCTGCTTTGGGCTCTGAAAAGAGAAACATCTCCTCGCTGAAATGACTCTCTGCCCTCCGGACGACAACTCGAGAGAGCAGAGCGGCATTTCTGATTTCCAAAGCTAATTAGCCTCGTCCTCTCTCTTCCTTCTCCTCCATTCGTAGTTTTGTCGTCACTCAGGTCGTTAGCCACGTTAATTCTGTTATTTAAATATGAGTTTCAAGGTCCGACGACTGCTGAGACTTCACAGTTAATCAGGATGACGTGTTTCACATCTTAAACAACGTGACGTGTTAATGAACGTCCACGCTTTAGATCTGACGTTTGTTTTTCACGTTCCAGATTCGACCGTTAGAAATCTGAAACTGTTCACAGACAGCTCTTTGTGTTTCGTTGTTGGATTCTCGGGATGGACGTTTTAATTCGAACACATGTCTGAGACTTTTCACTGACGGCTGTTTGTCTCTCTGTGCCTCTCGCCTTCAGTCAGCTGGGATCGGCTCCAGTCTCACCGTGAAACCCGATGAGGACGAGCGGTCACAGAAAATGGACGGGTGGATCTAGAGTTAGTTTAAGATGTAAACTGACGTTAACGGGACAGGAGCTCCTTCAGTCCCGTGAAGCTTTGGCGACACTTGGTGGCGTCTTCTTGTAGAAATGTGGCAGACAGATGAGTGTCATGCACAGACAGCACGTTGAACGATTCGAATACCTGGTACAGAGTGTACAGAGCAGCTGTCCTCTCAGCTCGTAGTCCAATCAGCCTCTCAAACCGTTTCTGTTCGAAGCCGCTGATCTTCGTTACCTTTGCTGTTTTCTCTGCGGTTAATCATCGAGCTCATTTAGTTTGTGTGGAAATACTTCCAAACATCTTTTTACGCCCTGTGATGTGACTGAACGGTTGTTACGTAGAGCGGATACCGACATCAAGCTGATACTCGAGTATTCCTGCCCGTCCCTGCTGATCAGTGAATCTGATCGTTCGGCTCTCGACAGAGCGGTGTGTGTGTGTGTGTGACATTGACGAGGATTCAGTAGAGGCTGATAGTGTTTGGAAAACGCCACGCCGACTAATTCCTGCCTCTCTGTGCCTGCTGTTTCCCCCGTGTCCACCGAACGCCTCAATAACCTGGTGTGTGTGTGTGTGTGTGTGTGTGTGTGTGTGTGTGTTATCAGGTGTATAATGTGTCTTGTGTTTCTGAAGGTGCGCTGGCTCCTGGCCCCGGTAAAGGACGAGGGGCCAAACGTAAACAACAGCAGCAACAAGAGGGAACTGCTGCAGGAGCCACGAAGAGGACGAGGAGGTGAGAGAACACACACAATTTCATTTCTGACAATAAATTATTGTTTTGTGGGTCCAAATTTTCTGATTTCATCTTAAATGCTGAAATATTTTCTGGTTTCTTTGATAAGATTTTTGAGGACGTCTCTTTGGATTGATAATCAAAACACAAACACACTCCGTGTTTGCTTGTCCAGCTTGTTTCCGGTTGCATGTAACGCACAGGAACGTCTCCTTGTACAAAGTAAATGTTACTTTTGTCTGACCCGGGTTCGAGCACGCGTTTCATTCTGTACGAGCCGCTGTTCGCTCTCTGGATCGACGCCTCTCGGTTTCTCCACCCTGTCAGCTTGGCTGTCGTTAGATAACGAGATGTTACTTAACGAGCTTCACACACACAGAATTGTTTGTTGGACCGGTACCAACCTCTTCTCCTGCTCTCTGCTCACAGCGATCCTCTGTTCTCGGCCCAGCGCCTGCCTCCTCACGGTTACCCGCTGGAGCACCCCTTCAATAAAGACGGGTACCGTTACATCCTGGCAGAACCGGACCCTCACGCGCCGGACCCGGAGAAGCTGGAACTGGACTGCTGGGCCGGCAAACCCATCCCCGGTGATCTGTACAGGGCCTGCCTGTACGAGCGGGTGCTGCTGGCCTTGCATGACAGAGGTACTGATGACGTGAACGCTCGCTCTGTTTGTTAGACGCGTGCAGGACTAACTCGTGTTCCTGCTGCAGCTCCTCAGCTCAAGATCTCTGACGACCGGCTGACGGTGACCGGGGAGAAGGGGTACTCCATGGTGCGAGCCTCGCACGGGATCCGGAAGGGCTCCTGGTACTTCGAGGTTTCTGTGGATGACATGCCTCCAGAGACTGCAGCCCGGCTCGGCTGGTCTCAGCCGCTGGGTCAGTGCCTGTGAACGGAACACGTTCGACTAATGTTGGTTTGAAATGTTCCAACACCGTTTCCTTTTTCCCTCTGCAGGTAACCTGCAGGCGCCTCTGGGCTACGACAAGTTCAGCTACTCGTGGCGCAGCAAGAAGGGCACGAAGTTCCACCAGTCGCTGGGGAAGCATTACTCGTCGGGCTACGGTCAGGGAGACACGCTGGGCTTCTTCATCGAGCTGCCGGACGGCACGGAGACCGCCAAGGCTCTGCCGGACACGTACAAGGACAAGGTACAGGGTTCCCACGGGTGCTTGAATTCCTTGAAAATGCTTGAATTTCAATTCAGTGTTTTCAAGGTTGTGAAAATGCTTGAATTTTTTGTGAAGTGCTTGGAAATGCTTGAAATTTCACAATTAGTTAAAAATCAAAACAGTCAATCTACCACCATATGAAATAATGCTAATTAGACCCATATTATTATGCCATACAGTGGCACCGCTGCGCTTCCCATGACCATCATGGCAAACACAACTAGGCTACCTATTTAAAGGTGCTGGAAAAATGGAAAAACTGGTGCTTGAAGGTGCTTGAAAAGTGCTTGAATTTGTTCATGAAAATGGTGTGGGAACCCTGTGACGTCTGAAAGCTGCTGATGCACCTGAAACTTCCTCTGACTCTGTTCTGACGTCTCAAATCTTCTTTCCAGGCTCTGATCAAGTTCAAGAGCTACTTGTACTTTGAGGAGAAGGACTACGTAGACAAAGCGGAGAAGAGCCTGAAGTCGATGACTCCCAGCAGGGTGAGGAAACGCCCCTTCAAAAATAAAATCCAGTTAGAAAGCCTGGCGCTGTTAACTCGTGGTTCTGTTTGTTTCTCAGATGATTTTCTTTAAAAACGGAGTGAGCCAAGGCGTCGCCTTTGAGAACCTGTTCGAAGGCCTCTACTTCCCCGCCATCTCACTCTATAAGAGCTGCACGGTCGGTCACGCGGCGACGATTTGCTGATTTTTCAGCTGTTTTCCAGTCGGCTCAACTTTCACCCTCTCTGTTTGCAGGTGTCTGTCAATTTTGGGCCACATTTCAAACACCCTCCGAAGGACCTGAAGTACCAGCCGGTGAGATCTGCTTCTGTCTCCTCAGACGTCGTCACGCTAACGTCCACAGAGCCGCGCTCTGACCTCCTGTTTGTTCTGTCCTCCCTCAGATGAGCGACATGGGCTGGGGCGCTGTGATCGAGCACACGCTGGCCGACATGCTGTATCACGTGGAGACGGACGTGGACGGACGACGCAGCCCTCCGTGGGAAGGATGATCATCACGCACACACGCCGACGCCAACACCGCTCCGCGCTCAGACAGCGACGTCAGAACCAAACTGTGGCTCCAACAAGCTGAGCCTGATCTCAGGTTCAGATTTGTTGTGGAGAAAAAAAGATGACGCACAATGAAATGAAATCAACTTATTTTGGTGCTGCGCTTTGAAATGTTTCTATTTTGAAGCGATCACTGCTGTGAAGAGACGTGACTGTCCGACCTCCGACCCTGCAGACTTCAGTGTCTTTTTTTTGCTAATTTTATTTGTCTCACGATGTGTCAGTTATTTACTGTTTTATACTCTGAATGAAATAATAAAAAAATGCTACATGGACAAAGTTGAACTCAGCTTCCTCAGCTAATGAATCACATCAAGACAATTATTTATATTTTGTTTAACCCTTGAGCCATCTTAGGACCATTCGTGGCTTTTTTTTTTGTTGCTTTGTTTATTTTTTTAGGAATGTGGCTGTGTTGAATGAAGATTGCTAAAATTTGGTCAAAGATATTCATTTTTATTTTTTTTTTTAGAATAGAAATCTCAGTACTTTATTAAGCCTAAAATGGCTCAGCAACAGAAATGCATCCTAAATAGTTCCTAGCGGCAAAACGTGCCCCATTAAAAACCATTAAAAAACACTTTTTTGATCCCATATTTATCCTAACATAAATTAATGCATTCCTTTATGTCAAGATTTAATTTTGGACCACTGTCTTTCATTTTGTAGTTTTTATATTTGTCCACCACGTGGCGCCATTTTACCCATTCAAAACGTGCAGCAAAGTTTCACACTTTTTACTGTTTTCTGCGATAGAAGTATATTTCAGGCTGAAGTACTTCTAAAAGACTGACGTGTTTAAAGTGGAAAAAAATATGAATATATATTATTTTATAGCAGTTTTTAGGAAGAAGTTATTTATTTTTTTTAAGGAACACGAATGGATGTTTATTTAAAAATATGACACTGCAAAAAAAATAACAATGCATCAAAATCAATGTTGCTGCCAATCATTGACCCATCTTAGGACCTAATAACAATAGTTGGCCATTAGTCATTGAAATGTATTTTATGGAAATTATTTTTTTACATAAAAACCAGCAGAGTTATGTAAACATACTGGCATTTAAAGGATTAAAAACCAAAAAATATAATTAATATTTATGTATATTTCAGGCTGAAGTAGTTCTAAAAGACTGACGTGTTTAAAGTGGAAAAAAATATTATTATATATTATTTTTATAGCAGTTTTTAGGAAGGAGACACATTTTGTCTTAGGAACTATTCAGGAGACATAACGGGAAGACCCTCCAAGGGTTAAATATGCAAATGAGGTTTTATCTAATGTAACTTTAGTGTTTTCTTTCCACTGGTCTGAAAGTCTCGTTTTCACCGACTGTATAAAGAATGGACGAGTCGCTTTGAAGCTCAAAACCGGAAGACGATTAATCGATTAATTAGATTTTCTGTCAGCAGCTGACTGATTATCAATCATTAGCTGTTTAATGAGCAGTGTCATCGACATACACAGGTACGTTCCAGCAGGTAGTGATTTGTTTTTCGATGAAGAAGTGAAGGTAAAGAAGAAAGATGAGAAGTAAATCTCTCATTTCGCTGTTTGTGATGTGGATGAACTCTGAGGGAAGCGCTGCATTAAAAAATCAGGTTTATTTCAGCTCAAACTTTGTTGCAGTTCGTTTCAGAAGTATTTGTATCAAAAATTCAAGTACCTAACAAAAAGCAGAAAAAGTTACTTCACATAATGTCGAACAAAACGTTTCAATGTTTTGTGATGGACAGAACAGCAGAAATTAGACATGACAGCACGAATAAAACAAATGCTTTGCTGGGGTTCAGGACGGATCTGCCTGCTCTCTGGTTTGCTGGTTGGTCGTCTCGGTCCTCACAGGGTCGAGCTGAGCAGTCCAGACTTCATGTAGGTCTCGGTGGACACCAGACTCTGCCTGCTCTCGTCTGATTCTGCATGGTGCTGTCGGAGGGATGAAGTCTTTCAGTTTCAGACGTGAACCACGCTCGGACACTCAGGTGGACTGTGCGCTTACGTGTCTGCGGAAGATTCGGTGCAGCAGGCTGCGTTTGGGGCTCTCGGGGGTCTGCGACCAGACGAGATCTGGAGATCGAGATCCCGCCGGGCCAAAAGTGTTCAGCTCCTTGAAACACCCTGTATCGATCACCTGCAGACAAAGATGCAGGAGATTCAGATGGAAAGAAAGGAGAAGATCCAGGATTCAGTCTGGACATGGAACCCAGACCTACCTCGTTTTGCCAGTTGACTGGAACGCTGCCCGTGTTGAACTTGGAGTAGAAGTCATCGTCCTTCTGGTCCAGAGTGACCCCCTTCACCGTGGAGAACTCCTCGATGTCCTGCACGTCGCTGCAGTACACCAGCCTGGGCTGCAGGAGAGTAAACACCAACAGTCTGTCATCCAGCTCAGTGGTGCCAAGTTAGGTACCACGATTCTGAGGAACTCTCTTACACTGGTTCTTAGAGCGTCCACTAGGTGTCGCCAAAGAGGAGGTCGTGAGGCTTTCCTTATTAAATCATTATTTTTTAAGTACCCCCCCCCCACACACTTTTATTTTTTTTAATTATTATTCTCTATTTTATTTAATTGTCTACTTTTCATGTATTTCACCCCTCTTTTTTATTTTTTAAATTTGTTTTATTTATTTATTTTTTGTCAGTAGATGTTTAACCCTTGAGCCATCTTAGGACCATTCGTGGCTTTTTTTTTTTTTTTTTGCTTTGTTTATTAAAAAAAAAATGTGTGTGTGTTAAATGAAGATTGCTAGATTTTTAGAATAGAAATATCAGTACTTTATTAAGCCTAAAATGGCTTAGCAACAGAAATGCATCCTAAATAGTTCCTAGCGGCAAAACGTGCCCCATTAAAAACCATTAAAAAAAACACTTTTTTTGATCCCACGTTTATCCTAACATAAATTAATGCATTCCTTTATGTTAAGATTTTATTTTGGACCACTGGCTTTCAATTTGTAGTTTTTATATTTGTCCACCACGTGGCGCCATTTTACCCATTCAAAACGTGCAGCAAAGTTTCACACTTTTTACTGTTTTCTGCGATAGATGTATATTTCAGGCTGAAGTAGTTCTAAAAGACTGACGTGTTTAAAGTGGAAAAAAATATTAATATATTATTTTTATAGCAGTTTTTAGGAAGGAGCCACGTTTTGTCTTAGGAACTATTCAGGAGACATAACGGGAAGACCCTCCAAGGGTTAAGTATGTAAGGGATTGGGTTGTGTTATGATGCTGTATGAAAAAAATCAAAAAACTTTCTTCCTGTGATTGTCTTATATGTATTTTATCATGAATCAAAAGACCATTGCAAAAAAAAAACATTATTTTTTTTTTAAATTTGAGATGATTATTTAAGATGTACACGTGACAGGAAGACCTGAGCACAGACCTTCACTCGTCCTGCATTGGAAAAGTCAAAACAACCAACGAGCTCAAAGAAAACATTCGACTCAAAGCTCGGTGGCTTCATGAACAGCTGATACTCACATCAGGTTTGAATGGCGCCTCGACGACTCCCGCCTCCAGCATCCTGAAGTTGATCTTCTGGAAGAAAGGATGCGACTGCACGCCTCTGCCTCCTGAACTCTGGCTGCCCAGCCTCTGGTTCGGGTCTTTGGTCAGCAGCTACAGGAAACACACCCTGTTACTTCCTCTAACTCTGATTTTGAGGTTTGATCCATGAACCCGTCGAGCAGGTTCTGAACTCACCAGCGCACAGAGGTCTTTCACCTCCTTGCTGAACTTGTCGCCGTATTCTTCCTGTTCTGTCTGGATCCTTCTCTCCATCTCGTAGGATTTGGGATGTTCTCCTCGGGCTCGGAAAGGAGGCTGCCCGGCGGTCATTTCGTAAATCAGGCAACCGAGGCCCCACCAGTCGGCGCTCAGCCCGTAGTGTTTGTGGCTGATCACCTCAGGAGCTGAAATCAGGACGCGAATCGACAAATCAGCTCCAGATCGAGCGGTTGTAGATGTGAGCGTTGCCTGAAAGTCGGTACAGATATCAGACGTGTCCAGACTTTAGTGATTTCTCTGATTTCCCAGCTCCGGTTCTGGCACGACACCAGCTGACATTAGCTAGCAGCAGCTACAGTTGGCAGCACTTCACTGTCCATTCACTTATTTCTCATCTGTAGTTTATTTCTGACACATTTCTACAAGAAGACGCCACCAGGTGACACCAAAGCTTCAGGAGCTGCGAGGTCTCCACTGTGCTCGTATCCTGTTCACTTTACATATTAAATAAACTCTGAATCTGAACTTTAAAAATAACTTTCTTCATCTTTATGTCGAAATAATCTGCTCGAAATTCATCTTCAGCTTCCTGCAGTTACTGGGTTCATCGTTCTGTTCTTATATATTATAAAATAAACATCAAATCTGTCAGTTTACTCAATGGTAGAAAAAAAGTCCCTGACGGAAAAGTGTTGGAACCGTTGCAGTCGGCGTCAGGACGTCCAGATAAACCCTCACAGAGCTGTTTGCATCACGACTCTTTGTCTTTGTCTTTCTCTTGGTTCAGTCGACCCACAGACTCTTCTTGCATACGTACCCATGTACCCCAGCGTGCCCACTCGGCCTCGCACCAGACTCCCATCAGAAAGCCTCACAGCCAGGCCCAGGTCAGAGATGCGGATATGTCCTTTGAGGAACAAACAGCATTAAATCCACTGAACTGGTTTGAGATCTTTGCTGTTATGACGCACTTTCTCTTTTGCATAAGAACTTCCTGAACTTCCCTCACCTGCAGTTTAACTGAAGCAGGAGTTTTATGAACTAACGTTAACTTCTCTAACGAGTCTGTAATCACGCAGGAATGTGGAATAAAGGAATAAAAGGTGGATCTAGGTTTTTCAAACACGCTGCCAAGAATGCAGGAACAGGTGCACACAGAGGTTTGCTAAAAATAGACGACACCACACCTGATTCCCAGAGACTGTTCACTTCCTCGAGCTGCCTTTGTTTGTAACATGTCAAAATAACTTCACCACCGTTTCCCTGTGCAGGTGCACGAGTCTGACAGGAGTCCAGCTGTTATCGTTTAACTCATTCACACTAATTTCAGAGCTAAAAATATCTGGATGCTGGCTCGTCCTGTTCCGTCTGCAGGGTTCAAACCGTGAAACTATTTAGTGTTTTGTTGTGGGTGTGCGTACCGTTGTCGTCCAACAGAATGTTTTCTGGTTTTAGATCCCTGGAAGAGCAAACACAGTGTCATTATTCTGTTATTTTATTATTATGTTATTTTATTATTCTGTTATTTTATTATTCTGTTATTTTATCATTCTGTTATTTTATTATTCGATTCGACTTCATGTGCAACAAACCCACTGACCGATATAATATGGACTTCTCATGGAGGTGAATTAAACCACAGCAGACTTCTGCGGCGTAGAACTGCACTCTGTCTCTGTCCAGGCCGGGGACTCCGATGTTATAAATATGAAACCTCAGGTCGCCGCCGCTCATCATGGTCAGAACCATGCAGAGAGCGTGCTTGGTCTCGTAGGCGTACGCCAGGTTCACCTAGATAAGAGAAGGAGGAAGTGCAGGAAGGAGTTAAGATCAGTGAGTCTGTGTGTTTGTTGGACGTCACTGAATCCCATGAAAGACCAAAACCAAGAACATGTCGGTCCGTCTGTCAAGACTTTACGAGTGAGTTGCACACACAGCTCGCTAAACACCAAATGTGGATTAATCCACCACAGAAAATAGGTCCAGACAAACGCGCCTCCTGTGCTCATTGTGACTAAATAAAAAATCATTCACGATAACAAAAACTATGACGCAATAGATCGCGATGTCAGATGTACGCTAACGTTAAAACAGTTTCCAGTGAACTCGAAATGAAAGAGTTACTAATCTTAGATTATAAATTACATTTATCAATCATCCAGGATTATAAAAGCAAAACTAAAACTAAATCAAAGTTTCTGACTTCCTTTAGCTCTCAGCTGATGTAAATCTTTTAAAAACATCGTCTCAAATGTCGTTTTAATGTTTAACAAACGTTACTCAAACTTTGAATTTTGTGTCAATTTTGATTTATCTTTTACAATTAGTTAAAGAATAGTTTGTGTGTGTGGTCAGTCGCCTCTTTCATCAGCTTGAACTGTATTTTAAGTTTAGTGAAAACACTGCGGCTCATTTTCGTCTTGTTTTTATTCATGGCGAGAAACGTCAAAGGTTTTCCTCACAGTTAAAGTCGTCATGAATTAGTTTTTGTTTCCTTATTGTCTTCGTCAGTGTAGTAATGTTATTGATGGAAACTAGAAGAAGAAGAAATGGTGCATCTGTTGGGGACTATTTTCAGCGGTGGATTAATCCACGTTTGGTGGATGGTGTCTCACCACAAACCGACTGTCCAGCCCCTCCAGGATCTGCTTCTCGTTCAGAGCCATGCCTTCTCCTCGCCGCTTCTTCACGTGAGTCTTGTCCAGCTTCTTGCAGGCGTACATCATCCCTGTGGCTCGCACCTGACAAGCCCACACCTGGAAACACACAACACAACACAACACGACACGACACGACACGACAGGAAAAGACACGACAGGACACAACACGACACGACACAACACAACAAGACACAACACGACACGACAAGACACGACACGACACAAGAAAAGACAACACGACAAAACACAACACAACACAACACGACACGACAAAACACGACACAACACGACACAACAAAACACGACAAGACACGACAAGACACAACACAACACGACAAGACACGACAAGACACAATACAACACGACAAGACACGACAAGACACAACACAACACAACACGACACGACAAAACACGACACAACACGACACAACAAAACACGACACGACATGACAAGACACAACACGACACGACACGACACGACAAAACACGACACGACAAGACACGACACGACACAACAAAACACAACAAAACACGACACGACACGACACAACACGACATGACACAACAAAACACAACACAACAAAACACGACACGACACAACATGTTCCACAGTGATTTATTATGTGGTATCGCACTTGTTGGAAAACGGACTGAAAGAAATTGATAAAATCGAATTCATGCGTCCTTCAAGATTCCAAAAACATTTCAGCTTCAGACTCCACCAGCCGGTTTGTAGTTTACTCGACTGACAGATTCCTCCAGGCAAAACTGTGACTCAGACTGACAGGACAACAAACTGACTGACAGAGGAGTTTAAAGACCCTGAGGCGTCACAGAACGAGTGAAAAACATTTTAATAATTTAATTAATTTAAATAATCTAAATGTAAAACGAAAACAGGTGTGAATATATTTGTTTAGAAATGAATTAATCTATAAATGGAGTAATTAAAAAATAACAAAATATAAAATAATGTAATAAATAATGAGTTCAAATTAAAATGGAGTTTAAAGAACAATATAAACATTAATTTCATTAACCTTTCCGTGACACACTGGGTGCAGCTGACTGACCAATCAGAGCGCTTGTTACATCCCATGGCTAATTTGCATAGTTTTACATCGGCTAAGTGGAGACGCTAAAAGCTGAATTAAAAAGCAAACGGGAAACATCAGGGAAACGGAAATGTTGCTAATTTTCTGAACCATAACCCCATAAACGTAAAATGGAAATATTCAAGTAACTCCCAGCTGTACTCGAGTACCAGTCCATCTCAAAACCTGGACTAACAAAAGGTACTTGAGCTAAATGCATGAATATTTTTACTTTATATATTTCTATTATATATATATTTATATATTTTTACTTTATATATTTCTATAACTGTGTTTGCAGTCTCACCTCTCCGAAGCCGCCCTTCCCCAGCAGTCTGTACTGTCGGAACGTGTGCTTGCTGATGGGCTGCCTTCAAGAGAAAGACCAGAATCAGTTTTGAGTCCACAGAGACTGTGGATCGAGTCCCAGCAGATAAACCACACACTGACCTCTCCAACATCTTCCACTGGAGGAAGCGGTCAAAGAACATGCTCTCCTGGTACAGCACGAAGGGCTCGCCCTGGAGGTGTTTGTGCAGGTCTCTAATGATGCATGAACAAAGCTGTTAGTCTTTATTCCCTACAACACACACACATGCACGCTTAGAAGCAAAGTGCAGACTCACTCTGTGCAGTCTTGAAAAACGTCCCCGCAAGGATCCAGCTCCAGATTCTGGAGGCAGCTCTCCTCATGCATCAGCATGGTGGACACACACTGACCGGACTGCAGAGGAAACAGCATGCGGGTTTGTTTTTTACTGCGATGTTCAACTAATTCAGTGATATCTGTTGTAGCTGTGCAGCTGTCAGACCTGACTGCTGAGGAATCTCTGAATGATGCTCATGCCGAACTCTCGCCTCTCCTCGTCTGACTTTGTCTCAAAAGCTTCCTGAGGAGGAAACAGGAGTGTGAATGTGCAGGCCGTCTCTTCAAAGGGTTAAAATGATAACAGATATTCTAAATACACATTTAAAACTGACTGCAATAACAGTGATCACACCCAGCATCAGACTCCTAAATATAATTATAATCCAGTTTCCGAGTTGGCACACAAAACGTGATGACGTACAAAACATTGAAACCAGATCTTTAACAGAAAATAAACTTTCCCTGAGAAAGTTTCTGTAAAATGATACGCCCGACTTTAAAACCAGAAACACGCTGGACAAAAAGTTGGACAGTGGCAACAAAAGACGGAAAGAAGATGCTGAGCTGATGAAAGTGAACAGCTGGTGGAACGTCTCATGATGAAGGAGGTTAAAGGTCGACGGGTCGGTGACACGATTCGCTCTAAAATAGAACATGCAGAGTCTTTGTGAAGTGACGTTCAACATCGTTACTTCAGAGAATCAGAAGAAATCTCTGTCTGCAAGGGACGAGGCCCGAAACCGGTTCTGGACTGCCGTGATCTTCAGGCCCTGCATCGGAAACATACAGCAGGTCTGTCGTGGACGTCACGGCATGCAAAGAGGAAACCGGATAGAAACCCGATCCAGGTGCTTCAGTGCACACAGCGTGATGGGTGAAGGCTCCATTAAAGCTGCAGCACATATACAACATACGCTGCCAAGCAGACGAAGTCCTGTTCAGGGACGGACTCGCTTATTTCATAAAGACGATGCCGAACCACGTTCTGCAGGTCATCCAACAGCGTGGCTGCAGAGTCAGAGAGTCACAGGAGACCCCGAAGTGTTGAAATCTGACAAACATTCGACCTAAAGAGCAAAGACTCGGTGAACACGACCCTGTCCAACTTTTTTCAAACAAATCTCTCAGATACGTCGTCTTTGTGCTTTTTCCAGTTCTGTATATATGTCATGCACGTCATCACGTTTTACAAACAGGTCACGTCCTCTCCGTGATTGGAAGTCTGTTTCCATCTTGTTGTTCTTCCTCCATCCGGATGTTGGGCGGCTGCCCACTTCTTCATACTTTTTATTTAGGCCTAAGTTCAGCCAGAGGTTGAGATTAAAACATTAACACGGGTTAAGGCTCAGATTTACTCTTGTATATAAACATATTTTTTTTATTAATCACAGCTTTCTTGTTGCTCCAAAAACGTCCCTTAATTAAAATGTTTTTCCTGCCTCGTTAATTATGTTGTGCAACTTTTTTTCTTTCGTGTTTGATGAACCGTATCGTCGTGTTTAATATTAAGTAATGAATAACTCGGGTCAGTATCATGATTAACAAGTTTGTTTTTATAACAAGACATTTTTAAAGATTTTCATGTTATCTAATGATAGTTTCATGTTATTATTAATTATGAATATGAATTACAAACTAACATTATAACATAAAAATATATAATTGGTCTTGCTTTACATTATGTGATAAATTAAATATAACTTCAGTTTGTAATCTGTCTGAATAATTACATTTAATTATAATGAGTTAATACACTAAATAACAAGTTGTTAAAATCTGACAGGATAACGATTATGATTATTTTATATAAACATAGTTTCACATTGTTATAATGTACAAACTTATCACATTATACAAGTTAGAACCTGTAGTTTCATGTTGTCTAATGATAGTTAATATGTCATTATGACGTAAAACAGGAAACTTTTATATTCTTAGAATTTAATTTAATAACCTGCTGACGTTAAAAGTTTGTTCTGTTTTTCACATATTTTCATGTTATATAAAGATAGTTTGTTTAATACATTTTTATAATGCTGCGTTATAACAATAAGTTATCACCTCAGATAGATATTTTAATTATATTTACTATTTGACAATTTATTTTGCTAGAGCATGAAGTGTTTTTCGTTCCCACCTGTAAATTGTAAACAAGATAAATTGTAACTGACAAGAAAAGTTTCTAAGTTCGTCGTAATAACTTCAAATATCTTCACGTTTGAACATGAAACTGATCCATTTTTCTCACAGTAGAGATCTGATAAATCATATTTCCCTCGTACCAAAGCGTCCTGCAGGCAGATGAACTTCTGCAGGTCGGGCTGACTCTGACAGAACAGCTGGAACAGTTTCTTTCCGATCGGCTGCTTCACACACAGACTGTGGTAATCTCGCTCTGACGGAGAAACGTAAAATATTAAAACATCATGATGTGAAATCACAGAAACAAACCAGCACACGTGCTGTACTCATGTGCACACACACCGATGTTCATGGCCAGGTCCACGCACTGATTGATTTGTGGAAAGCGAAGCATTTCTTTCCACTTCCAGCTCCGGCCTTTCCCTCCACCTGCAGACAGCATGACAATATGTTAGACTGTAAACACTGAACCAAACGTCTGTTAGCACTGCCTCGTGAAAAATAGAGCAACGTGCACGCGTGGATGCACGGCTAGCCCGTCAGGTTTCAGACAATAGTATGCTCTGCTACAGTGAATGAACTATTAATAGCTCTGGCAGCAGGTGAGAAAGCCTGTGGGACCACATTACTCTGCAACTTACTTTCAAAGTTAAATGGCCATGCTGTCACCTGAAGATCACATCTCAGTTTCCCCACAGCTCGTTCGTTTGGAAACATAAGTAAAGTCATGTCTTTTTACGTTCTTGAAATATTCACTGAGATGACAATGACAAAAAAACAAAAAAACAAAGTATTGTTGAGGAAAGATGAAACCAGTTTTGGCACGAATAAAAAAAAAAAAAAAAGGCTTAAAGGTCAGATCATCTGTGATCAGGTTCATCGCAAACACTGTGTTGTTTTGTTGAAGTCACTGTCCTCAGATCACCCAATCAAGACGTGACCAGAAACATCCTCCACACCTGCAACCCTGACAAAGACCCTGAAGCAAAACCTGCAGATTAAAGTCTAAAGACTAAAGTCTAATTAATAATCATCATTATTAATCATCATCTTACCTTCTCTGGCTTTAATAAGAGCACTGTTTGCTACCATGCTTTCAATCTCCATGTAGGAGTGTGTGTGTGTGTTCTACGAGCTGTCCGGGTTTATTCGTCCAACGCTGCTTTAAATCCAGTGAGAAGTCATCAGTGAGCCACAGCAGTCCAGGTTGTTCAGGTGATGAGGTGGACGGTCTAACCTGCACTGACTCACTGATGAATGGAGATGGAAGGTCTGCAGGACACGCCCCCTGACAGAGGACACGCCCTCCTGACAGAGGACACGCCCTCCTGACAGAGGACACGCCCCCTGACCGAGGACACGCCCTCCTGACAGCCTGTTTCATCATAGGTTCAGTCTATACTTAGAAAACATGAGGCACTATAAACAGACTGTACTGAAGTGACAGGTCATTACTGTTGCTAAATATAATGTAGTAATACCAGACGTGGAACAAGTACTTGGATGTACTACTAAAGTGAAAGCAGTAAAACAACAGAGTAGAAGTAATCTATTACAAGTAAAGTATCAGTGTTGTGTTTTTGTATGTTCTGTGAAAGCAGCAACACAGGAAGTGTCCAGGTTTTAGACAGTCTGCGGGGACGTCACGGAGACTACGTCCAGGTTTTAGACAGTCTGCGGGGACGTCACGGAGACTACGTCCAGGTTTTAGACAGTCTGCGGGGATGTCACGGAGACTACGTCCAGGTTTTATACAGTCTGCGGGGACGTCACAGAGACTACGTCCAGGTTTTAGACAGTCTGCAGGGACGTCTCGGAGACCACGTCCAGGTTTTATACAGTCTGCTGGGACATCACAGAGACTACGTCCTGGTTTTAGACAGTCTGCGGGGACGTCACAGAGACTACGTCCAGGTTTTAGACAGTCTGCGGGGACGTCACGGAGACTACGTCCTGGTTTTAGACAGTCTGCGGGGACGTCACGGAGACTACGTCCAGGTTTTAGACAGTCTGCGGGGACGTCACAGAGACTACGCCCAGGTTTTAGACAGTCTGCGGGGACGTCACGGAGACTACGTCCTGGTTTTAGACAGTCTGCGGGGACGTCACAGAGACTATGTCCAGGTTTTAGACAGTCTGCGGGGACGTCACAGAGACTACGTCCAGGTTTTAGACAGTCTGTCTCACATTAAAACTTGAGTTTTATTATAGTTTTGTATTTTTTAAATTATTTTTTATTTTGTGTGTGTGTGTGTTTTTGTTAGTTATTATTTTAATATCAGGGTTAGGGTTGAACAGCGCCTCCTTGTGCTTGTTTGCTGAGATATTTAGTTATACTGACTAAAACTAAATTCATATTTTATTTTAGTTCAGTTTTTATTCATACTCAGTTAACTAAAATGTTTTTTCACAGCCATTTTTTCTTCAGTTTTATAATAATAACTAACTAAATGCTGCATGATTTTGCACACAGCTCACTGAAACACTGTAACACCTGAAGGGAGGAGTGCATTATGGGAAGGAGTAACCCTGACACCTGGTGGACAGACGACACCATCGCAGCTCGTTTAATTGTATGTTTGCTAATATTTTTTTGTTAGTTACTTGTTGAGGAATGTAGATTTGCATGACTTTGTTTGGTTTTTTTATGGACAAACATCCTCTACACAGACAATTATAATTATTTGATCTGACAGGTGTGATGGAGGCTTGTTACATGCAGACAGGTGTGATGGAGGCTCGTTACCTGCGGTCAGGTGTGATGGAGGCTCGTTACCTGCGGTCAGGTGTGATGGAGGCTCGTTACCTGCGGTCAGGTGTGATGGAGGCTCGTTACATGCGGTCAGGTGTGATGGGGGCTCATTTGCGGTCAGGTGTGATGGAGGCTTGTTACCTGCGGTCAGGTGTAATGGAGGCTCATTTGCGGTCAGGTGTGATGGAGGCTTGTTACCTGCGGTCAGGTGTGATGGAGGCTCATTTGCGGTCAGGTGTGATGGAGGCTCATTTGCGGTTAGGTGTGATGGAGGCTCATTTGCGGTCAGGTGTGATGGAGGCTCATTTGCGGTCAGGTGTGATGGAGGCTCGTTACCTGCAGACAGGTGTGATGGAGGCTTGTTACCTGCGGTCAGGTGTGATGGAGGCTCAATTGCGGTCAGGTGTGATGGAGGCTCATTTGCGGTCAGGTGTGATGGAGGCTCGTTACCTGCAGACAGGTGTGATGGAGGCTCGTTACCTGCAGACAGGTGTGATGGAGGCTCGTTACCTGCGGTCAGGTGTGATGGAGGCTCATTTGCGGTCAGGTGTGATGGAGGCTTGTTACCTGCGGTCAGGTGTGATAGAGGCTCGTTACATGCGGTCAGGTGTGATGGAGGCTTGTTACCTACAGACAGGTGTGATGGAGGCTCGTTACCTACAGACAGGTGTGATGGAGGCTTGTTACCTGCAGACAGGTGTGATGGAGGCTTGTTACCTACAGACAGGTGTGATGGAGGCTCGTTACATGCAGACAGGTGTGATGGAGGCTCGTTACCTACAGACAGGTGTGATGGAGGCTCGTTACCTACAGACAGGTGTGATGGAGGCTCGTTACATGCAGACAGGTGTGATGGAGGCTCGTTACCTACAGACAGGTGTGATGGAGGCTCGTTACATGCAGACAGGTGTGATGGAGGCTCGTTACATGCAGACAGGTGTGATGGAGGCTCATTTGCGGTTAGGTGTGATGGAGGCTCATTTGCGGTCAGGTGTGATGGAGGCTTGTTACCTGCGGTCAGGTGTGATGGAGGCTTGTTACCTGCGGTCAGGTGTGATGGAGGCTTGTTACCTGCGGTCAGGTGTGATGGAGGCTTGTTACCTGCGGTCAGGTGTGTTGGAGGCTCGTTACCTACAGACAGGTGTGATGGAGGCTCGTTACATGCAGACAGGTGTGATGGAGGCTCGTTACCTGCGGTCAGGTGTGATGGAGGCTCGTTACCTGCAGACAGGTGTGATGGAGGCTCGTTACCTACAGACAGGTGTGATGGAGGCTCGTTACCTGCGGTCAGGTGTGATGGAGGCTCGTTACCTGCAGAAGGGTGTGATGGAGGCTCGTTACCTGCAGAAGGGTGTGATGGAGGCTCGTTACATGCAGACAGGTGTGATGGAGGCTTGTTACATGCGGTCAGGTGTGATGGAGGCTCGTTACCTACAGACAGGTGTGATGGAGGCTCGTTACCTGCGGTCAGGTGTGATGGAGGCTCGTTACCTGCAGACAGGTGTGATGGAGGCTCGTTACCTGCGGTCAGGTGTGATGGAGGCTCGTTACCTGCAGACAGGTGTGATGGAGGCTCGTTACCTGCAGACAGGTGTGATGGAGGCTCGTTACCTGCGGTCAGGTGTGATGGAGGCTCGTTACCTGCAGAAGGGTGTGATGGAGGCTCGTTACCTGCAGAAGGGTGTGATGGAGGCTCGTTTCATGCAGACAGGTGTGATGGAGGCTTGTTACATGCGGTCAGGTGTGATGGAGGCTTGAGACAGCCTTGTTATTTGTTAAACACAGGAAGGGAACGAAAGGGGAACAGCAGCCACATGTTGAAACCAACCAGCAGGCACATGATCTTATAACGTGGGTAAACACTGACATGACATTTTAGAAACCACACTTAGCTGTGCTTTTATTTTTTTTAACTTGTGTGCCGGCGGTGCCATGCTCGGCTCGATGCAGTGAAAAATGGTTGTGTTGCAGCACAAGCTGTTGAAAATAACGAGTTTCACGGTGCAGTACCGCCGCGTTGCGTCACTGAATGACGGATCATCTGCAGGAAAGACTTGGCGGCACCACTGGGATCCATTTAATTTGGGAGAATTTTAAAATACCGACAGAGTAACCATTAACACGTCAGCTGGATATTTCTGCCTGTAACAAACAGCTCTGAAACAATTTCTCAGTCAAATTTGGGAGCCGTGTCAAACTGATGATCGGCTACTTTAACGCCTTTAGTTTGCTTTAAGGGTTTGGAGATAATACACTCCCTGTCTGCCCAGAGATCTGTGCATCATTGGGCCTACATACTAAACCAAAGTCATCTCCCCTGGCCCTGATTGGTACCAGCTGATGAGGTTTGGTCCAACTTTCTTTTTTCCCACACGAGCTGGGTCGTAACATAACACGTGTCAAAACTTTAATGGCATCCATCCAATAGCTGTTGAGACATTTCACTCAAACCCACAAACGACCACCAACGTCATGAGGACACGTCTTCTGGGGACGAGGCCAGTAGACATAGTTCATAAAATATAAGTCCCTCAACATTGTGCATGTAGAGAACCCCTGTACTCAGCAATCCACTGGAAGATCTTTCAGTCTTGACTAAAGTGGTGAAGCAACCAACCGACAGGCCGAGGGCTACAATTTTCTGTGGAAAATGACTTCCTGTTTGCTTTTGCACTCGTCTGGTTTAACGCTCTGTCTTAACCACAGTTATTTTAATAATTATAGTAATTAATAATTAATAGTTAATTATTCGACTCCAAAGATGTGTTGCATATGTGCGGAGTCGCCCCTCACCCTATAGCAGCGTTGCTAATCCTATGGCACATAATTATGTGCTCTGAACGTCGTGCCGAACGTTTTCCTGCTCTGGGAACTCGACCTGGCTTTGAAATGTCGAACCGCACATCTTTATTCATGGATTTGGTGAATTTGGGTGAAGAAGAGCGTCTCTCTTGCTGATACATGTGATATCATCAGGGCTTTCACACCTATTAACAGGACATAGGGCCACAGAGCAGCAGCCCACCGCAGCCCCTCATCTGACTGCTCTGTGAAATCACTCGTCCTCGAACAGTTTCAGCTTTTAAAGGCCATGTTTGTACTCCCGTGTTAGAGCAGACACAGATTTCCCTCACATGCCTTCCTTCCTAAATGCTGATAATGGCATTTAATAAAAAGGAAGTTTCACAGAAGAGCCTTGAGCTTCCTGTTATAATGAATGCCTTTAACATATCAGTCACAACATCATGTGTTTTTGATATATATATATGTGTCATCGGTTTAAGAAATGACCTTCAACACTGACTCACTCATTGGCCAGGTTGATGGCCGATATAAAAAGTTCTATTCCTATTTGAAAAACGACTTGTATTTTGAATTTTTATATAGTTTTCTATTGGTAGAGATCTTAATTTTAATGCTGATTCACCTTATAGATTAAATTTAAAGTACTTTTTATGTCTCATGCTGATAATGGATGCTTGAATTTATCTATGTATGCTCATCGCAGCGTGTTGCAAACAACTTTGAGGCAGTGAATCTGAACATTTCGATAGATTTTGATCAGTCACAGCGTTTTACCCAGACATCATGGTAACGTTGATTCAATGTTGACACTCCATCAGAGGTTGAAAGTTTAAGGCTCGATAACATTGAATAAATGCTGATAATCCTTCGCCTTTTCAATGCTGAAGCTGTGACGAGAAACATTGAATCAGAGTTGATTCAATGTTGATTTTAAGTCGAGCTAACATTGATTTTATGTCTGTCTCGTTTTATGTTTCAATGTTATATTTCAACGTTGATGCATCAGCGTTGATTCGATGCCGGTCTGCTCTCTGGGTAGTTTGTATATTTAGGTTCTGACCAGGTAATGTGATTGGACGAGTCATTGCATGCGCGCCGATATAGAGAATAACAGCACGGACACCTTTAAGTGCATATATCACTATTCACTCTACAGCTTTACAAGAAAGATGAACATTTACATTTACTGCACAATGCAAAGATGTTAACCAAGAAAACAATAAATCACTCAAGGTCGTGATGTTATTCTGAATATCAGCATGGCTGTGATGAACCTCGGACCAATCACAGCTGCTACATTATTTCTTTATAGTATTTATAGTATATAAGTACATTAGCAGACAGGAAGTGCATTGTTTTGAGGTTTCAAAGAGAAATCTTCGCGTGCTGACGCGTTAAACTAGTGAAACATCAGACCTGTTAAACATCACTGTGTTAGCATTAAAAGTGGTCTGATGTCTGATGTCACGTACTCTGCATGCTGATGTTTCATTCATGATTTATGAAGTCCTCTCATGAAACAATTTGGCACAACTTCACCCAGAGGCGAGGATACCCTTGAGAGTTTTGGGAGAGTCAAAAAACGGAAAAAACACTACATGGCGTGAGGAGCATTCATGGAGGGGGTATCATGGCCTTGATAGAGACAATAGGTGGAAATGTATTAGATACCATGTTATGTAAACGGCAAAATGTTCCAATTTCCACCATCAGATGCCTACAGGCCTGCCTAAATAATTAGCTTTAGATCTTTCCAAAGAAGCCTTCTGAGTGTTGAAGTTTGGAAAAGTTCGACACTTCCTGATATCAAAGGTGAAAAACAACAAAGCTACATTTGACAACTAAATCTGGACCCTAATGTCACCTGAGGGTAACATTAGGACGTTAGATACTGTAAACACGTGATCCCCAGAGAAAGAACAAAGAACGAACGATGGTCGGTTACGTCACCGCGGTCGATACACAAACGATGTCTGTAGGAAACACAATGAAACGCAACTCACACTCACATCAGCTATCAACACAGCCGACGGCAGCACGAATCCGTTTAAGAATTGACCTCAACTGCAGCGTTCTCCGATATCAGCAACACGAACGGCCTCATGCGACCACGTCTTCATCTCCCTGTGTTCCATCAACAGTCCAGCCTCTGCCAGCTCGTTCAGTTCCATTTTATTTATCAAGTTTATCAAATTATCTCATGACACTTTCCATATAAAGCAGGTCCAGGCTGTTCTCTTTATGATACCGTTTACAGAGACGCAACAATTCGTGACAAGGGGTGAGGAAAAAAACCTCTTTCACCAACCACTAAAAGTCAGTCCCACATTTACTCTTGTCCGGCGGCTTCTTGCTCGCTCACTCTCTCCTTTTCTCTTCTTAGCTTCCTCCGTCAGCGTCCTCTTTCCTCTCTGCTCCTCTGCCATTACATCCATAGACTGTTGTCTATGAGCACTAATGAACCAAGTGGAACAATGTGCCAGTCAGTGATCCTGTCTGATATTAACACACAAATCTCCCCACGAGTCAAGTCAAAACTAATGTCAACCATAAACATATATACATAAACATATATACATAGACATATATACACAGACATATATACACAGACATATACACACAGACATATACACACAGACATATATACACAGACATATATACATAAACATATATACATAGACATATATACATAAACATATATACATAAACATATATACATAGACATATATACATAAACATATATACACAGACATATACATAAACATATATACACAGACATATACACACAGACATATACACACAGACATATACACACATTGAGCGCTGAATCGTACGTGTTTACTCCTTATGCAAGCACCAAACCAACGTATGTATTTTTCTAATGCTGAGTGTTTACATCTACTAATGTGATTATCATCACAGTGCGTAATATGTGTGTGTGTGTGTGTACTATATGTATGTATATATGTTCACGTGTAATGTTCACGTTACTGCTCTTTATTCAGAAACCCTCATGTCACATCTACATTTCAGGATCTGGTTATTATAAACACAGATTAAATGTTAAATATAAATATTTTTAATATTTATCATCACAGTAACAGTGTTACACACATTAGTAGCTGTAAACACTCAGCATTAGAAAAACACATACGTTGGTTTGGTGCTTACATAAGGAGTAAACATTTATAATCATCACTTTAAAAGTTACATACGTTGTTTTTGGTGCCTGTTTGTTTCCCAGATATATTAGTGTGTGTGTGTGAATGGGTGTATAAGAGACATTAACTTAAAGAACTTTGTAGAAAGGCGCTTTATGAAGTTCAGTCCATTTCCTGTTATTAGTTTACGGGCACATCTGCCACATCCAATATGGCGGACCCGTTGACGTTTCGCGACCAACGACCAACCTGCTCAATGCAGCGTCTGTGTATATATGTCTGTGTATGTATGTCTATGATGTCAACTATGTCAGCTAACAGACTGAGCTAACATGAGCTAACAGCAGCTAACAGACTAAGCTAACATGAGCTAACATGAGCTAACAGACTGAGCTAACAGCAGCTAACAGACTGAGCTAACATGAGCTAACAGCAGCTAAGAGACTGAGCTAACATGAGCTAACAGACTGAGCTAACATGAGCTAACAGCAGCTAACAGACTGAGCTAACATGAGCTAACAGCAGCTAACAAACTGAGCTAACATGAGCTAACACCAGCTAACAGACTGAGCTAACATGAGCTAACAGCAGCTAACAGACTGAGCTAACATGAGCTAACAGCAGCTAACAGACTGAGCTAACATGAGCTAACAGCAGCTAACAGACTGAACTAACAAAATGAGCTAACAGCAGCTAACAGACTGAGCTAACATGAGCTAACAGCAGCTAACAAACTGAGCTAACATGAGCTAACAGCATCTAACAGACTGAGCTAACATCAGCTAACAGACTGAGCTAACATGACCTAACAGCAGCTAACAGACTAAGCTAACATGAGCTAACAGCAGCTACAGTGACTTAGTGCCGTAAAGCGTTACGTACTTCTCCCGACCCGGAGCCCAAAGTTACATAGTGTGAGAACAGACGTACGAATGTTCACCTGATCACAGGTCAGAGTGGGTCACCTGATCACAGGTCAGAGTGGATCACCTGATCACAGGTCAGAGTGGGTCACCTGATCACAGGTCAAAATGGATCAACAGGAGGTCACAGAATTTAAAACATTTATTTATTTTTATTGTATATTAACTTCAAATTCTCCAGATTGCAACATGAGAAGTAACTTTGGAATATTTTTTTTATTTCAAATTATGCATATAAAAAACAACACACTAAAAACAAAACAAACTATATATACTGCACACAAGGACATCCCCAAACTGAAACCACAATAAAAAAAAGTATCCTTAATTTGGGGTATTTCAACATGTGTGTGGATGACCAGCTGTCATCTGACTGCAACGTGACTTCTTGTGGACTTTATATAAAATTTGGGATGATAGAGTACAAAATGTGCAGCACGCCCCCTCAGTGAGGTGGTGGAGGAGGAGGAGGAGGAGGAGGAGGAGGTCTGCAGACTATAAACCCGGCCTGCAGCCTCCTCTGCATCATCCCTGCTCATGACTGGACTTTAAAGTCTCATCCAGACTTCAGCTCGTTGTTTCTCAGACATTAGAAAATGGGCATCAGTAAAGCTCACGTGGCTGTTGGATTCATGGTGGCGGGGTCTGCCACGGTGCTGTTCGGAGCAGTTCTGCTGTTTGTTGGACCGGCGGTGATAAACAAGGAAATCATTAAGGTACGCTTCAATCTAATTAATTAATTAATTAAAAATGAGGTCAGAGCGCTGAGGTCTGCTCATTTTCTGCTAAATCTCTAAAAACAAACGATGCTAAACTTTTATTGCGTATCAATTATCTTTATATTATGTAACAAACTTTTTCAGCACATTTAAGTAGAGTGCATTCAAACTTCATCATCTTTATTAACGCTTTATGTCGGACTCATTTGCATATAGACAGTCTTAACAGATGTTAATGTGTCAGTGTTACATAACACAGTGACTTCAATGAGATGAATGAGATGTTTGTCTTCATCTTAATATTGATGTTTAACGTGATTAATCAAAGATGATCAACTTAAACATACTGAGAGAGTTTTTACTGCCTGATTAAACACAGTGCGTCATCTCCGCATAATCAAAGAAATAATTAAATTTACTCCCAGTCAAAATTGGAAACCATGATATTAAATATGGATCTACATATACATTTAACAAACGTGTCAAGTATACATTTGACTCGTTTGTTAAATACTTAAATATAATAATAATAATAATAATAATAATAATAATAATAATTGTAATAATACTGACAATGATGTCATAAAGGTTTTGTAACCACTCTTGTATTTTAAAAGTTTAATTCATTAAAAAACGCATTTTATTTTCTAAACTGATCATATTTTTTGTATGTAAGGTTTTATTTTGAAAAACATGCGGCAAAAGTCTATTATCCTCCTTAATATAGCGGAGTACATGTAGCATAACATGAAAATACTCAAGTGAAGTACCTCAGAACTGTTTAAAGTGCAGTATTTAGAGTAAATGTAAAATAGAAATAAAGTAAATTAGACCGCTGGTTCCCAAAGTTAAAAACCTTTAGAATCAGAATCAGAAAAACTAGTTTTTGTTCCAGCAGCTTCCAAACGGTCAGTGACAGCAAGAAAACACAAAAATGAAACAATAAATAACAGTAACAGTGAACTATAATAACATGTAAATCTCAAACCTTATAAAGAGTTTAGTCTTTAAAAGACTGCACAGAGAATACACTGATTATTTAAAGAAATCACAACATAAAAAGTAGTTACATTTAAAATAACAACATTAGCATCGTGTAGTGTAGTGATCAAATCCCTGGTATCGTTGTTTCTGGGGGTCGCAGGCTGAAAAGTTTAGGACCCTCTGAATTAGACTGTAGAAATGTTGTGTATGGAATTATTTCACACAATGTTTTTAATGTAGTATTCTTGTAATTTGATACTTTGATGGGTTTTTTTTGTTTGTCTCTGTGATTTGCCGTCTACTCTCATTTACTGTACGGTGACAGAAAGGCGCCTGTGAAATAAAATGTATCATTATTATGATTTAAATCAGTGGAAATGGAGTTTGTGTAGAACGCGTGTGTGGAACTCCAAATCCCAGAATCCTCCGCGCAGCTTGGAGGAGGAAGGGGGCGTGGCCAGCGGACTATAAATGTGTCAACAACACACGGAGCCGGTCAAACAATCAGCTGCTGTGCGCGCGCTGTCCGCTTCAAAGCACCGACACAAAAACAGACAGACTACAGACTACAGACTACAACTACAGACTACAGACTACAGACTACAAACTGGCTGCCAGCTGTCATAACAGAGCTAATAACAGAGCTAACAGCTGCCATGGCCGTGAACGGGTCCAGGGCGGCCGTTGGCTTCGTGGTGGCCGGTGTCCTCACGGCGTTCTTTGGGCTGGTTCTGGTGTTTGTGGGTCCGGTCATCATCGACGACCAGATCGTGAAGGTAAGCGGAACCGAACCGAACCGAACCTGCTGGAGTCTGGACTTTTTAAAACCAGCCGAGACCCCGAGCCACGTGAGCAAAACAATGCACGCACCACGACGTGCACACACCTGAGAGAGCAGCAGCACACCTGCATCATCACACACCTGTCAGTGTTTTATTCTTTTTATTGTCTCATCTTTTCAGACATGCTTGATTCTTATGTCACAGCCTCCTGCTGCTCAAAGTCAAATGTTCAGTGTGGTTTGTGCTCGTGCAGTACTCCATGTACTCCATGTACTCCATGTACTTCATGTACTCCATGTACTCCATGTACTCCATGTATTTCATGTACTCCATGTACTCCATGTACTCCATGTACTTCATTTACTTCATGTACTTCATGTACAATAAATTTGACTCCATAATATAGTAATATAATAATAATAGAGCTCCATAATGTTTCAGGTGTGTTTGTCACGTGTACGTTAACACAGGTTAAACAATACAAAGACAGAATGTGCTGCATGAGAAGAACAGTGTATAATAATACAATAATAATAATAATAATGTAATATTTCGTCCCTGTCGTGTCTGTAAAGGCGTTGGTCATAATCTGTAACGGCGCTCACGTTCATGCAGTCCTCAGTAATAAACATAATCGTTACGTAACAACACTAACTAAAACTTTATGAGTTCATAAACGTCAGAGTTATGGCAGAGCGCTGCCAAACGAAGAGGCCGGTCAGGTTATTGTTTCTTAATGCTGTGTATGTATGTTCAGATGTTTAATATGGACCCATATTCACCTTTAACTGAGACAAACGGTTTGTTAATGTTTCAATAACTCAGACCTGGTCCTGAAAACTTTTGGTTTTGGTGCCGGTCGTCGAGTCCTGGAAGATTTTCACTGTGCAAACAAACAAACGAGAGAAATCCAGCTCAGATATTTTTTTTACTATCGATAACTGAGCTGCAAGGCGGCGATATCTGTGGACGGCTTTGTTTAAACGTCCATGAAAGAATAGAAAGATTTTTAGATTTGTGTTTAGAGGAAGAAACCAATCAATTGAATCATATTTAATTTAAATATGATTTTTATAATTTTTGTGAGTTGAACCTCTTCAGAGTTTTTTAGACTGTTGGTCAGACAAAGAAATAAAACAGTTTAAAGATGCTGATGATGGACTTCATGTCAACTATTAGATAAATTACCAGCTATTAATATAATAATAATAATAATAATAATAATAGTTTTTCTTTTTAGATTTTCTGACATTTCAGGACCTGAAAATGATTGACAGATTAAACGATAATGATAAAATCATAAACCGCAGACTTTTTAAATCTTCTTGTCTTATTCCAACTCGTGTTTCTATCAGACAGATGCAGGCTGGGAACAGATCAGACGTGTGAAGCTTGATCAAAGTATCGGAAATTAAAATACATTTGCACGAAATCTAATGATTAACAATTGTTTTTATTATGCGTTCCATCATTTTTTTTAAGAAATCAAATAGTTGTTTGGTCCGTAAAATGCCAGGAAGTGTTGATCAGTGTTCAAAGACTCAGTTTGCACGGAAGAAACTAAGCGAAGAATCGATTACGAGGAATGAGTCAAACACAATAAACTCTCCAACATGAAGATCTGATTTCTGTCACGTGTGTTTGTTTCGTTAGAGGTCGACTCTGTTCTCTAATTAAATAACTGAATAACTCTTCCGTCTCCCTGTCGTGTCAGAACACGGTGATCGACCCGGAAAACAACGTGTCGTACACCATGTGGAAGGACGTCCCCGTGCCGTTCTTCATGTCCGTCTACTTCTTCAACATCCTCAACCCCAAAGAGATCCTGAAGGGAGAGAAGCCCATGGTGGAGCAGAGAGGCCCGTATGTTTACAGGTACGCTGACTCACTCACACTTTTTATCAGCACACTTTGTCCTGCGTCCTGTAAATGTGTCGCAAGACGCTCGTCCTCTCTGTCTCTGCTGACTTCAGTCTGAATTCAGACGTTCACTGGGCGGCTGGATGTGAGCTGAAAGACTCAGGCTCACTTTTTGGGAACACTATGTGCCCTTCTCTGTTTGTGGAGATCCTGGTTATGTAACTCCCCCCATATGTGCTACAAAGGAGGGAGTCTGGGCGGGTTGAATCTAAACATTTTTTCCACTTCCCCATATGCTGACCTGAAGTTACAGAGAGAGCACGATGGAGTTTTCTTTCCAGCATTTAAAGGCAGGAGCAGTAAATCATCGACCCGAGTGTCTGGTACAGCCAAAAACCAATAATGCAAATCTGAATATCGACCAGCAGCGAGTGAGTTTTGCACTTTTAGAAGTTGTTGCACATAAACATTGATTCAGAAACATGCACGACTCTGAGTGCTGCTGAGTTTAACCTCCACCTGCAGCGGCTTTCCAGATACATGCATCCATCATCTGTAACCGCTCATCCTCACCAGCTGTTCATCACACCTACAGACTATTTAGAGTCAATCAATGAACATGTTGAGTGTTTTTGTCGTTGGACTGTGGGAGGAAGGCGGAGAACCCGGAGAGAACCAGAAAGGCCCGAGCCGAGGTTCAAACCAGGAACCTTCCTGCTGTGAGGCGACACTGCCGACCACCATGTTGATGTCCAGCATGGAGAAAGATTAAAAACAGTCAAACACGGGACGGTGAAGGCTGCAGCTTGTTGTAGTAGCGTGGAACGTTATTTATCAGAAGGTTTGAAACTCTTCATGATCTGTGAATCGTTTCCTCGATCGACGGTTGAGTTGCTCGTCAAATATTCACGTCTGAGTCGACTTCATCTTTGCAGCTGTAAATATCGTCCGCATGTGTATGTCGTACACGTTCAATTCAAAGTCCATGTTGTTCACAGAATCCGACTGATGTGATAAAGAGGATGAAGGCAGATAAGATGAATGATAGCGAGGCAGCATTAACCCTTTAACGAAAGGTTTGTGCCACTGACCGGCACTTATTCTGCATCCAGGATCCAAACTCAGGTGCTGACACACCTTCAGCTGTCGTATGAGAACACTCTGCTTTTACTTTGAAGGCACCCTGAGGAGGAAGTCACCTCTAGTAGCACTCCGAGCCATGTCTGTTGTTGACTCATTATTTTTTTGTCTTTGTCCAGAAAACAGATCCATAAAGACAACATCACGTTTCACGACAACGCCACGGTGTCCTACAGAGAGTACAGGGAATATTTCTTCGAGCCGTCCATGTCTGTCGGCACTGAGTCCGACGTGGTCATGATTCCAAACATGTTGGTGCTGGTGAGACTTTATTTCTGCTCCCTCTTCACACTCTCAGTCCGCCAGTCGTCTGCTGTTTGACTCCCATGTGTGTGTGTGTGTGTGTTTGTTTTTCAGGGTGCAGCGGTGATGATGGAGAAGTTGCCCTACGCAGTGCGTTTAATGATCAGCTCCACCTTCAAGGCTTTCAACGAGGGGCCCTTCCTGAACAAGACAGTCGGGGAGCTGATGTGGGGCTACGACAGCAAGCTGGTGGATTTCCTCAATAAATACTTCCCGGGCATGCTGCCGTCGACGGGGAAGTTTGGCCTTTTTGCTGAAGTGAGTGTTTTTTTTTAAAGTTTATTAGTGACGTCTCTGAAGTCACGTTTTGATTGGTGGTGAGAGTTTAGAGAATATACTGTTAAAGTTTGATCTCACTGCGGAAACAAAAACAATTCCCCTGGGCGGATTAATAAAGTTTTTCTGATTCTGACCTGAACAGAAGACAAACTTTATTGTCCTCAAAGCATCAGCGTGTGTTGTGTTTTAAATAACAATGTCTTAAATCCTCTTGCATGTTATTAGGGTTGCAAAGGGGGTGGAAAGTTTCCGGTAATTTTCTTGGAAAATTCCATGGGAAGTTAAGCTGGGGAATTTTGGAAATATTCCACGCCATGGGAATTATGGAAATGTATGGGAACGAACTGATTAAGGGGTGATTTAACAATTTAAACAAAATGTATCACATCCAAACTAAATATCCAATTCCCAGTTTATTCCCATGGAAAGTTTCTAACTTTGACTGGGACTGGGAGAGGAATCAAACCTGTGACTCTTGTCGATGAAGTGTGACGTTCGTCTTCGTCTTTATTCAGTTCAACAACTCCAACACCGGCCTGTTTACCATCTTCACGGGGAAAGACGACATCAGGAACGTGCACAAAGTGGACTCGTGGAACGGCCTGACGGAGGTGAGACGTGGACGCGGCGGTCTGCAGATCACGTGTTTGTTCTGTGCACACAGCTGACTGTCCTCTCTGTTATCAGCTGAGCTACTGGCGGACTCCTCAGTGTAACATGATCAACGGCACGGCCGGACAGATGTGGCCTCCCTTCATGACCAAGGAGAGCACGTTACCTTTCTACAGCCCCGACGCCTGCAGGTAAGCGCGTCTTCGCTCGGCCTCGGTTCTTTTGTTTCAGTTTCTTTCTGCTTAATCACAGAATGCTTCTCGTCTCAGATCGCTGGAGCTGGTTTATCAGCGCTCCGGCGAGTTGCAGGGGATTCCTCTTTATCGATACGTTGCACCTAAAACCATGTTTGCCAATGGGATGGACTACCCCCCCAACGAAGGCTTCTGCCCCTGCAGGCAGTCCGGGCTGCTGAACGTCAGCAGCTGCCGCCACAGTGAGTCCAACACCAACCCGGTCCGGACCGGCTAACAGACTGAGCTAACATGAGCTAACAGCAGCTAACAGACTGAGCTAACATGAGCTAACAGACTGAGCTAACATGAGCTAACAGACTGAGCAAACATGAGCTAACAGACTGAGCTAACATGAGCTAACAGACTGAGCTAACATGAGCTAACAGACTGAGCTAACATGAGCTAACAGACTGAGCTAACATGAGCTAACAGACTGAGATAACATGAGCTAACAGACTGAGATAACATGAGCTAACAGACTGAGATAACATGAGCTAACAGACTGAGCTAACATGAGCTAACAGACTGAGCAAACATGAGCTAACAGACTGAGATAACATGAGCTAACAGCAGCTAACAGACTGAGCTGACATGCGCTAACAGCAGCTAACAGACTGAGCTGACATGAGCTAACAGCAGCCAACAGACTGCGCTAACATGAGCTAACAGACTGCGCTAACATGAGCTAACAGACTGCGCTAACATGAGCTAACAGACTGCGCTAACATGAGCTAACAGACTGCGCTAACATGAGCTAACAGACTGAGCTAACATGAGCTCACAGCAGCTAACAGACTGAGCTAACATGAGCTAACAGACTGAGCTAACATGAGCTAACAGCAGATAACAGACTGAGCTAACATGATCTAACAGACTGAGCTAACATGAGCTAACAGACTGAGCTAACATGAGCTAACATGAGCTAACAGACTGAGATAACATGAGCTAACAGACTGAGCTAACAGCAGCTAACAGACTGAGCTAACATGAGCTAACATGAGCTAACAGACTGAGCTAACATGAGCTAACAGCAGCTAACAGACTGAGCTAACATGAGCTAACAGCAGCTAACAGACTGAGCTAACATGAGCTAACAGCAGCTAACAGACTGAGCTAACATGAGCTAACAGACTTAGCTAACATGAGCTAACAGCAGCACTTCATGTGAACTTTTTTTTTTTTTTTCAGACTCTCCGTGCTTCATCTCTCATCCTCACTTCTTTAATGCTGATCCGGTGCTGCTGGACTACGTGCAGGGCCTTCACCCAACCGAGGAAGAGCACGGCCTCTTCATAGACATTCATCCAGTGAGTACACACACACACACACACACACACACACACACACACACACACACACACACATGCAGGTGAGAGAGCTCTTCAGCTCCGATTGGAGGTGCTGTCATGGCCTCCACCCTCACCTCCATCCTTGAATCAGAAAAGGGTGAATGAACAAATGATTTGTTATTCTTCTTCTTCTTGGCGGTTAAGCCCAAAAAAACCCAACAACACAGACGTACGCTGTGTAATGACGCCTCACAGCATCCTGACAGAGTCTGTGGTGAACTGACAGAGGAGTCATGCCAGGTTCAGAGCGTGCTCAGTAGAGCCCTCCAGGCTGGTCTGATTTCCTGTTGACTCCTCGCACACATCGGCTGCACGAGAAGAGTTCACAGACACAAAGAGGCCGAATGCAGCGACGTGAGAGCTGCTGTTGTTTTCTTTAGAGAAGTGTAATCCGGTTGTCTTTAGTGTGGCTGCTGTTGGTGTTGTTACATATCACAGACCCGCAAACTTTGGGCCACGTGTCACGGTCAAGTTTGAGTTTGAGTCTCGGGTCGAGGGTGGTGAAGAGTCGCGGACACTTCAAACTCTGCTTCCCTGCAGCTTTCCTGATGATTTGGAGTTTGAAACTGAGATGCCTACGTACGGATTCATCAAATGATCGATAAAATGAATCGATAAACGAGGATCTGTCTCATTTTTTCAGCAGGAACGAGACTCTGCGCTTTAAAGGAAGTCTCCTTGCTGCATTTATCAGTCTGATAATCATTTTAATCACAGAGGAGGCTCGATGTTGATGCTTGTTGTCTGTGACGAATATAACCGTGAACTCGCTGCCTGGTTTTACTGCAACAACGTCGTAAAGGTGCACAGATCGTGACGCCCGGGACAGATAAGCCTGTTTCTAAATCCATTATGCAACCGGCCTTGTGTAAACCTCATCAGCAGGGTAGTTGGCTGTAAGCTGCGTTGTGATAAGGTAATTGGAAAATTGGGCCATTCATCTGTAATTACAGTCGCTGTGCGAGTTAAAGGCTGTTAGACACTCTGCCACGGCTCCAGTAAAACCAAAACTCAGGTCTGATAACGACGCAGGTTTAAAGCTCATGTGCATGCAGAGTACAGCGTCCAGCGAAAGTCGAGTTTGATAACGAGTTAATAATTAAGGGGAATCATTCGGCGTGAGATTTTATGAAAGTGTGTGAGATGGCACAGCTTTCAGCACTGTCTGTCGTCGTGGTGTGACACTCTGGCTCACGGACGTGTTTCCAGATTATCCAGATGTTTGTGTCCCACGTTTTGAAATTGTTCCAGCATTGAGCCTGAAATGTAATCGACCACACGCTGTTACTGCTCCTCGTGATTGTTTTTGTGTCGATTGTTTTTGTCTTTTTGTCACGTTCAAGGCGACAAACTAACGAACCTGCTCCACCTGTGGAAATGTTCTGTGTGCAGTAAGTGTTGGAAATGTTCTCTGTGGCTCGGGGGCTTTTCATTTCCTGCAGGTTCAAGTGGTGAATGTTTGATTTCCGGCTCTCGCGTGCCTGGTGGTTCTGATGCTTGAGGAAACTTGGCTGCAGAGCAGTTACGATCGCGTCCTTCACAACGTTCATAGAAGTTATGAACACTTTATTATTATGATCTGCTCCTGATAGGAATATTTTGGTTGAGACATCCAGGGAATCCAGAAAAAGTCTCTCAGCTGTTCATATTAGTTATTAGTGACTCTTCATTTGAGTTTAGTTTGGTTGCATCACACGTTTTCAGTGGTCAGGTCTGCAGGAAGGCCGGACCTGTTGTAACACGTGCAAAAAGTCCTTCCAGTACATTTCAGCATTTATCAACTCAAACTTCATTTATTTGTAAAATACGTATGGGATAAAAAAAAAGTTTAAGGATCAGTGCACAGAAAACAAAAAAAACAATCCAGGAAGACACAAAAACTGCAACACAGATCGAGCTGGTTTCCTCATGACGTCCACGATTTCCCAAATGTTTTACACATGACACATGACACATGACATGACATGAGACATGAGACATGACACATGACACATGACATGACACATGACATGACGCATGACACATGACACATGACATGACACATGACATGACATGACATGACATGACATGACATGACACATGACATGACACATGACATGACACATGAGACATGACATGACATGACACATGACATGACATGACACATGACATGACACATGAGACATGACATGACATGACACATGACATGACACATGACACATGACATGACACATGACATGACACATGACACATGACATGACACATGACATGACACATGACATGACATGACGCATGACACATGACATGACATGACGCATGACACATGACACATGACATGACACATGAGACATGACACATGACACATGACATGACATGACACATGACATGACGCATGACACATGACACATGACACATGACATGACACATGACATGACATGACATGACATGACACATGACATGACACATGACATGACACATGAGACATGACATGACATGACACATGACATGACACATGACATGACACATGACACATGACATGACACATGACATGACACATGACACATGACATGACACATGACACATGACATGACACATGACATGACATGACGCATGACACATGACATGACATGACGCATGACGCATGACGCATGACACATGACATGACACATGACATGACACATGACATGACACATGACATGACACATGACATGACACATGACATGACATAACACATGACATGACACATGACATGACATAACACATGACATGACATAACACATGACATGACATGACACATGACATGACACTATCGCCTGTTGTTGATTAACCTGTCCACAGGTAAACAGGTTAATCAGTTTCTTTCCACATCTTTTGTTGACTCGGTCCAAACCTTTGGACAGAGTCAAGTAATCCGTTTTGGTTTTTACTTACTACGTGTAAAAGTTTGTTGGCCGCTCAGACTCTGAGACAAAAGAATTTTTAAGTCTCAGTTGTTTGTTTCATCAGGTTAGCAGCGGGTCCCTGGGTAACGATTTGACGCTTTGATTTTAATCGTCACGAATCATCAAGACAGAATCATTCTCACGTGAGGATTTCCTTCTTTTGTGTTTGCTTAAATGGGAACCTTCTTTTTTTTATAGTCGGGTGGAGATTTAAACGTTCCCATACTAATTTAAAAAGTGAGCAGTGGAACCTTTTTTTATTCGCCATGTGAGATTTGTTGCTGTTTTTCCAGCTCACAGGCGTCCCGCTGAACGTGTCCATCCGCCTGCAGCTCAACCTCTACATGAAGAAAGTGTCGGGGATTACGTAAGGACGTTATTCCCTAAACTGTTATCATGTCATAAACATTTGTCATGCATTGTTTTTATATCTGTTCATTGTTCAATATAAATATCTCGTGTTGTACGTTTCCTGCTTTTCTCAGCCGCTCCCGATGCGACCTTTGGGAATTTAAAAGTCGAGTGTTTGTGTCATTGCAGAGAAACTGGCAAGATTTCTGAGGTGGTGATGCCGATGATCTGGTTTGAGGAGGTGAGTCGCTGCTGTCCGGTTGTGAACTTGACTCTGGGTGGAGTTCCTACATCCACCAGAGTGTCAACATCGTTTCCCTGTTGGGTATGATTGTTGTTTAGACCAATGTTTCCTGCTTAAAGCATCGACTGTCACAAACAATTAAAGGGTTTAGGAAGTATGCATACTTCAAGTAAGAGTAGCAATATCAAACAGTCACAAACATTAGCATCAAATATACTTAAAGGTCCAGTTTGTTCCACTTTACATCTACGATTAGCGGGCAGCTGTTGCTCAGGAGATGGAGCGGGCCGTATCAGCAGTCCGATCCCCGATTGAGCAGTTGGCACCTTGCATGGCAGCCAGTGGCATTAGTATACGAATGAGATACGTGGTGTAAAAGCGCTTTGAGTGGTGGTTTACATGCAGCGGTGTGCAGATATCTGCATGCAGAGAGTCTTTCTCATCGTAAATCTGAAATCTGTTTGTCGATCAGAGGTCTGAACATGTGATCAGACATTAGAACGTGTGTTTAAAGTCATTTTGTCTCTTTCACATTAAAGCTGAGGTGACAAGAGTCATCATACATTCTCATAATTCACCACAGTGCATCTTGTTTTTTGCCTCCTCCTGTAGAGTGGCTACATCGACGGCCCCATCCTCACTACGTTTCACACAAACCTGGTTGTTCTGCCGGCCATCATGGAGTACATGCAGTACGGCTTCATCGCCCTCGGCCTGGCGACGATCGTGATCGCCGCCCTCGTGTATCGCAGAGTGAAGGTAAAGCTGTCAGACGGCATGCAGGCTGATACGATTTTTTTTTTTAACTGCATGTGGCATGTCGCGTAGTTACATTTAATATCTCACAAACTGACGGAAAGCACTGAAGATACATTTCATATGTCAGGAAATCTGTCTGGTATTATTTTATATTTTTGTTACTGTCACCAAATCCCATGAAAAGCCAAAACCAACAATGGGAGTTCTGCCTCCGCCGGCCCCGGCTCAGAGGTGGAGAGTGTGGAGCTCAGGCTTAATGACACCTGGTTACACCCACCTGTCAATCAAAGCGTCCACGCTCTTAATCCTGCATAACTTTAAGTCTTAATATAATGTGAACAGGTGAGTTGTATATAAATTCACCCTCAGTACAGCTGTCATGAACGGGGAAATTAGCTACAGAGACCAAACCTGTTTTTTGTACCAGGCTGTAAACATGTTTATTTCTGCTGTGAAACATGGGGACTTATGGAGACTGACTCACTGCTGGAGCCAGCCTCAGGTGGACGTTAGAGGAACTGCAGGTTGTGGTACTTGTGTATAGCTTGAGGCGCCTTTTTAAGCGTCTCGCTGTAATTTTTAATCAAACAAACGGAAAGAAATGGAGCATTTATTGGGGACTATTTTCAGCGGTGGATTAATACATCGTATTGTTGTTTTTTGTCTTTTCATGAGGATAAAAAAAAAACTATATTAAAACCAGACATTAATATTCATGCTGCAGTGATGTCCACACAATCACTCCTGCTCCTCTGCTGACCTGCATTTACATAACAGACAGCCGCCTCTGACTGACTATGAATGGTGAAGTTAACACCTGTCAGGTGTAATCGGCGCTCTTTGTCTGTCTTTCCTGCCTGTTTGTCTTCACACCGATGGCAACAAGTGAAATATTATCAGCTGCAGCATGATTGGTTACGACACAGTAGTGATTATTGTGAGCAGTAGACTTCAAACTGCTGCCCTTTCATTTGGGGACGTTCTGGTTGTTTTGAGTGAGTCAGCAAAGGTTTGACCTCTGGACTCTTGTACATAGGTTTCATGTGTCATACATATGAACTGGCAGTGCCGCCGTTTGGCAGCAACACTGTAAACATTCATCATCATAAAATGATGTCTCTCTGGGAAACTTTTATTAAAATATTTTAAAGGAATAGTTCGACATTTTGGGAAATGCAAATTTTGTGTTTTGTTGCCGAGAGTTAGATGAAAAGATTGATACCACTCTCATATCTGCACGCGAAAAATTATTAGCTTAGCTTAGCTCAAGTCTTTATGCTATGCTAAGCAAGCCACTCTCTTGATCTAGCTTCTATTTAGCATTTATAGTGTGTGCGAGTGGTATCGTCTCATGTCTTAGCAAGAGTCGACCGATATCTCTCATGTCTGTATGCTAAATATGAAGCTACAGCAACTAGGCGGTTAGCTTAGCTTAGCTTAGCTTAGCATAGGGGCTTAATGCAAGGGCAAATGGCTAGCTTGGCTCCAGCTCTACTTCATGTTGTGTACAAGAGTTGTAAAGTGTTAATTAGTGAGCTTTGTAGATGCTGTTTGTTTTTATATCTTCTGCCCTCCTGTTTACATTCTTCATGCTAAGCTAAGATAGCCACTCTCTTGAGCTAGCTTCTATTTAGCATTTACAGTGTGTGCGAGTGGTATCGTCTCATGTCTTAGCGAGAGTCGACCGATATCGCTCATGTCTGTATGCTAAATTTGAAGCTAAAGCAAGAAGACAGTTAGCTTAGCTTAGCTTAGCTCACTGTTTTTCCCTTGCCTCTAGACTTTATGCTATGCTAAGCTAACTACGTACTTGTTCTAGCCTCATATTTAGCATACAGACATCAACATAGTGTCGCTCTTTTCAGTCTCTCAGCAAGAGTCGACCAATATCGCTGTTGTTGTGTGTATGCTAGATATGAAGCTACAGCTATGAGATGGTTAGCTTAGCTTAGCTTAGCATAGGGGCTTAATGCAAGGGAAAATGGCTAGCTTGGCTCCAGCTCTACTTCATGTTGTGTACAAGAGTTGTAAAGTGTTAATTAGTGAGCTTTGTAGATGCTGTTTGTTCTTATATCTTCTGCCCTCCTGTTTACATTCTTCATGCTAAGCTAAGATAGCCACTCTCTTGAGCTAGCTTCTATTTAGCATTTACAGTGTGTGCGAGTGGTATCGTCTCATGTCTTAGCGAGAGTCGACCGATATCGCTCATGTCTGTATGCTAAATTTGAAGCTAAAGCAAGAAGACAGTTAGCTTAGCTTAGCTCAAGTCTTCATGCTAAGCTAAGATAGCCACTCTCTTGAGCTAGCTTCTGTTTAGCAGACGAACATCAGAGTGGTATCGAGGTTAAACCTCCACGATGTCCGTCATGTCTGCATCATGAGTTAACCTGTGTGTGTTATGAAACGCTCGTCGTTGTGTAATGTCGTCAAACTTGACGAGTGTTCTTCTGTTGGCAGCTGTGGTGTTTTTACGGTCTCAGCTATCAGCTGCAGACAGTCAGCGGCCTCTGAAGTAAACTGAGGTGAACTGTACGGAGGTCCTAAAGGGTCATGCATACATACATTTTATTCCACCCGTTTTCCTGTGTAACGAGATAATTAATTGGAGATCTGGTGTAGTCTAGTGTATTAAGTCATTGCAGGACATTGCTACACTAAATGATGTTTCCTGCAATGATTAATTATCTCGTTATCACGGGAAAACGAGTGAAATAACATGTATGTATATGTGACCCTTTAGGGCTTGCGTAGAAATGAGCGCCGGAAGGTTTTAATAATGCAACGGTTTCAGAAGTGGATTTGATGTTTTTGTGTTTGCAGCGGCGTGCAGATCAACAAGCTATGATTTCCACAGTGGTGGAGACCCCCGGGGTTTGTAACACTTAAAAAAACAAAAAAAACAAATCAGGTTCCAATCACGCAAATCTAAATGATGCTGCTGAATCCGTTTGAATCGATTGGGTTTATTGATCTTTATTCGTTTATTTATTCTGAGGAGGCCCGGCAGGAGGGCGTTACAGTAATCGAGTCGCGAGATGATCACGCTCTGGATCAGGAGCCGGCGCACATCAGAGTTTCCAAATTTATATAATATTTCACATGCGAACAAGTAAAGTGAGTTATATTCTGATCAATGAACCTTCTTCATGACGTAGACACGCTGCTTCTGTTTGAGCCCTTTTCAGTTTGAATCACGTTTTGTTAATCAGCCCATCAAACAAACTAACCGACCGCCTTCACCTTTTTAATGTGATCATGTTGAACCGACACCCAATTAACCAATCGCTTGTCCTCGTAATTAACTGCATGATGTAATCGATCGTAGCCTGGAAATGACTCCTTGCATGAGCTCCTAATCTGTCTGCACATCCACGATCTAAAACCTAAAACAAAACAAAAACCTCACGCTGCTCGTTTGAGCAGCTTAATTGTCTTTTTTTACATTTTTTTGTACTCTCTGATTGGCTGACCTGTAAGACGATGTGGTCATCTTTTAGGCCGCCGATAAAGAGCCGGTAAACGGGTCACATGACCATGAAAGAAAGGAGAAATATATCGTGAATAATTCAGGTGGGTGAGCACACAAAATGCATACACATGTTTCCATAAGACTTCAGTGTGCTTCAGGTTCCAGTGAATCTATTGTGTCCGTAACAAACACAAGCTCTACGTTCGGTTCCTCGGGTTGGGAAACTCGTCGCCTGTGGTTGGTCGACCCTGACCCGTCATGTGATTGTCGCGCTCGTGTTCAGTTGTTTCCTTCACATTCAAACCGGAGAATAACAGAACGTTTTTTAACTGTAGTTTTGCATCAGAGAGCGATCTGTTAACTCAGGGTCTCCGCGGATCCTTAAAAAGTCTTAAAAAGTCTTATTTTAAAAATGTGTTTTAAAAAGTCTTAAGAAGCATTATATTTCACCATTTTCTGAAGTATAGCATTAAATTTTACAAGGTAGGTATTATTTTTCATCCTGGTAGCCTATGGTTAATAAAAAAACATTTCGCTGATTTTTTTCTGCGCTAATGTGATTTACTTAGCCAGCGATGTTTGTTATCAAGATGCTGAAAACTCATAGAGCCGTTGTTTGCAGTGTGTCGCTTTAGCCATGAAATGGAACAGACGAAGAAGTGGTTGGAATAAGCAGCGTACGTTCAACCTCTCTGGCATACATGAACATGAACCGAGATGGGGAAATGCAAGTTCAGCGACAAGTGGCTCGAGAAACCGAAATACAATAGTTGGCTAACAAAAACAGTGTCGGAATATGATGCGATGTAAATTATGTCGGATTCATCAAGTTGGGAACGATGGGCTGTAGTGCCCTTGACGCTCACATGAAAGGGGAAAAGCACACACGCTATGCTGCTAGTCAGGAATCAACAGTCCCCCTGCGAATGTTCGCCACTACAGGCACTAACGCAAGTGCAAGGCCAGCTGTGCCTTTCATATCTCCGGGCCCCAGCACAAATGCTTTCGCTGCATTCGCTCCAACCGCTACGTTAAAGGCAGAAATACTTTGGGTTCTGCAGGAGTGCAGGAGAAATCCGATGCACTGAGGCAGTTAGATAAGTAGTAAAACTGTACTTATTTCCTGACTGTTTATGTACATCAGTGCCCTACTATTAAAATATTGAGAAGGCAAAAACTAAACTAAAACTATAAACTGAAGATGCACTGATTTATAAAAAAATAAATATGCTTTAAGTTTGAACTTATCTTTGACTGCGCCTTTTTACTGTATGAATATTTGTTTCGCGGTAATGGTCTTATTTTTTATTCTCAAAGGTCTTAAAAAGCATTATATTTGCTTGTCAGAAATGTGCAGAGACCCTGTAACTGACAGCTCAAAGTGTAATGTTGGATAAAGTGTGGTTTAAATAGTGGAGCTCTGTTTCACAGTGGAAGAACATATCACACACTACTTACTAGTAGAAATATTCAATAATATTCACCAGACTTTTTATCAGAATGAGAATCAGAATCACTTTTATTCGCCAGGTTACACTTTGCTCTCAGAAACAGATACAGGTACAGTTAAAATATCAAAACATATAAACAGGTAAATAAATATAAAATGATCCTGTGATACATTTTCTGGCTGCAACAGAAAACGTTAAAAATAAATTGTTGTCCGATGGGTTCTGGGAATGTTTTGTTCTGTACCGACAAAGACTGGTCCTGGATCAGGTGTTTGCATGCCTCAACATCCTGGTTTCTGTCAGGTTACGTCAGGTAAGCAGATTCAGGAAATTATGTTTGGCATGCTCCAAAAACCGGTTCAGGCTAGTGAGTGATGTAAAAAGTCGAGGCTGTGTTCGGTCTGTTCGTGTTCACTGGGAGTTTGCTGAGCTACTGTTGGAGCATGAATCCAGCCTAACTCTTGATGATAAAGCTTTTAATTTTTTTTTTTTTTTTTTAATATTATTTTTATTATTTTTAACAATAACATACAAAGAACAAGAACAAGACTCGGCTCACATATACCAAAACATACACAAAAAAAAATATACAGGCAGACAGCAGACCCATTACTCCTTAGAAGGCATGGCATAAAACAGTATAAAAATATGAAATTAAATATCAAACAATGGACATACAAGTTGTAGAGAGAAAAGAAAATAAGAAATTAAATACAAGGCCTCTGATCCTTTACATAAATCCTCGTAATAAGGTGGTACCAATGTTCATTCCTATAAAGGACAAGAATGGTTGCCATGTTCTGCGGAAGATATTCTCTTTCTCATGCAGCTTACAAGTCAAATAGTCCAAAGATATATACTGTATTATAACATTATGCCATTGTGTCCTTGAAGGGGGGTTATTAGATATCCAATTTAACAAAATACATTTTCTAGCACAAAAAGTTAACATGCTATACAATTTCCTCCTGTACTTATCATTAATAAAGCCATTTGAAATACCCAGCAGCATACAAAGTGGGTCAAAATCTAGTGATGTACCTAGAATCTTGTTTACATCATTTCCCACTATTCTCCAAAAATGTTTAATCCTTCGACAGGACCATAAGCAGTGTGTGAGAGTCCCAATCTCTGTTTTACACTTGGGGCAAAGGGGAGAGAGGGTATTGTTAAATTTATGACGTTGGGAAGGGGATATATGCGCTCTATGTAAAATTTTAAGCTGAATAGCTTTAACTTTTTAATATTTTTAATGACACTCACCGTTTTGTAACAAACTCTTTCTTCTGATCCCGACGCAGAGAACTAAAAGTGACGTTGGTGCCACCTCTGATGGAAACTTGAGCACTTCGACCAAAGAAGAGAAAGACCCTCTACTACACAACGACATGGACTGACACACACACACACACACACACACACACACACAGCTGGTGTTGTGGACTCGCATCACTCCAGTAGCTTGAACTGAAGACGCTCTGCTCGGTGTGTTGGAAACACGCGCAGGTGAAGCTTTGTACTGTAAAGTTTATGAAACTCTGAGCCGGAGACTCGAGCCTGTCGAGGATGTTTTGGGGTTGAGACTGTTTTGTCTCCTCGGGCAGAGCGAGTGAAGCCACTTCAAATTAAAACGTCTTTTTTTAAAAGAACCACTAAAAAAAAAAAAAACAGTTCCATGTGACTTTTGAGCAGCGTTGATCTGAAACTTTTTAGTTTTATCACTTCATCAGGAGCAGTTGTAGACGGTCGCTGCCATTTTAAAGAAACGTTTGTGTGTCAACAACAAGGGAACTCCTTCTCTGTACAGTATTTTATGACCAGCGTGCCTTCGTTAAAGGGGGAACCAACATCCAGGTTCTTGTATTTCATGTGCACTCAGGATCACAGAGTTGAAACTGAATTTGCTGTGGACGCACTCCTATTTGTCCGCTACTACTGTCCTCCGTGTAAGGTGTGAATGTATTTCTCGGAAACGGACGTGAACGATGCCGTTTCATGTCAGACGCCTCCTTGTTATGAATAAGTGAACGGATGAATGAAGAGAAACTTTGAGGTAATAAATGAGCCTTTGTTTGAAATTCTATCCATGAACGTGTGATCTGTTGTCAACGGACCAACAAAGAGTGACGTTCAGAGTATGGTGGGTGCAGTATGTGGTCTTTAATGGGGAGTTGGGTAAAGTAGTTCAACATGTCGACAATCAGAACAAAAAGTTTGCGCCTCACAGCAAACGGACCAACTAAAATGCCCTCTAACGTTTTACAGGTGATCTGACCTTCTCTAAACTTCTGAATGCACGTGTCCAGCTGTTCAATATTTCAGTACTTGTTGCAGCTAAATGTTCTGCTTCATTTTAAACAGTCCTCGTCATCATGCTGTTCACGCTTTGACATCATGACACCAAGACGACACCTGACAGTCCATCAGCAGCACCTGGTCTGCAGCAGCAGGTCGGAACGAGTCGACTTGAACAGCATGAGACGTCTCGTCGAGCTGTAGTCGATGCTCAAGGACACATGACAAGTTACTGAGACATTGACATGTTTAGTTGTGGTATACACACCACTGTTAGCTTTAGTTTCAATAAGTTGTTTGAGATGAAGAAATTGCCATCGCATGCTTCTAATTAAACGTAATACTTTTATTATATAATAACTTTTTACATTTTCTATAAATTTCACCTGAAAGTCAAAAATCACGAACTTTCTGTGAGTAGGTTACATGATCCTGTGGTTTATGTTCGACTCCAGGGTTTGTTTGTTTGTTTAGAAATCTACTTGCCCCAGTACAAACTGCTTTATCTATTTGCAGTTGCAGCTTTTTGGAAACTTAACATGCCTTTGAATCTCGACCCTGTTTTGCTCTCCGACTTGCGACAAGCTGCCAAAAAATAGTTGGGAGTCTCGCCAGCCAACTAACCGTACCTGTTTGTGTGATAGTTGGAATGCTTCCTCGCTTTGCATTTGACCCAGTTAAAAATCTTTTTGGTCAGTAACAAATATTATCGTAGGATGAGAGAAATCTGAAGACGGAGGACAGAACATGTTAAAAGTTTAGTAACACAACAATAAAAGCTGGGTAGTTAAGATGATAAAAGATAATAACAGTCGTATGATAATGGAATAATAATAAAAAAAACCTGCTGATTCAAGTTTGATCAAATTTAGTTTAGTAAAATCTGATAACTTGACTTTGTCTCTGAGGTCTTCGTTATGAAAAATTAGGTGTACGACTTGATTTCTTACTGTGAGATGCTTAAAAATAAACAATTTTTAAGGTTCCCATGGGTCCTTGAAATGAAATGAAAAAAACAAGGCCTTAAGCGTTTTTGAAAATATAGACATGTCATCGAAAGTTTATAGATTTTGTGCAAGAGACTTGCACAAATCTAAATATTAAAACAAACAAAACTAAAAATGTTTTATGAATAAATAAAGTAAATCGCCTTCGTTCTGCTAGTTACCTGTCGTATTAGGTCCTTGAATGTAAGAGAATTGGACCTGAAAAGTCCTTGAATTTAATGTTTAATGTGTAGGAACCATGGGTTATCTTATCTATTCAGATTTAAGGGACTTGAAAGCAATACAGTAATTATTCTCTGATACATATATACAAAAACTTAAATCTGGATTTGCTAAATCTTTGCTAAAACGCTTTCCTCCCTCCCGTCTGCGTTACCCTTCATGCCTTTCTGTTAAAAAGTCTCCATAGGGGTCTATACCCCTCACCATAATTTACACTGATCCCATAAACCAGCAGCTGTGGGTCCTCTCGTCCCCTTTGGAGCAGGCTTTGAGTTTACTGTCATGTAAATACAGCGTTACAACAGCACAGAGGCCCTCCAGGTATCTACTGCAGCTCTTTTATTTTAATCTGAGAAGGGAAGAGTTGCCATGAAGTGTCGTTTGAAGGTCTTTTGAGATGTTTGGGTTAATGATCTTTAGACGTGGGAGATTAGTGGAGAGGTCCTGATCATGTTTGGATCTTTAAACCCATTTTCACGCGTCTCTTTCAGCTGTTTGAGTTATCAGATGTTTGTAGTTTGGGACTGAGCAGCTAGGTGGAGCCGTGGAGCTGCATGTGTGAAAAATCACATTACTCTTCTTAAATATGTATACTCAGATTCAGCCGAATTATTATGAGTATTACAGTTCTAGAAACGTCTCCATTTAATGCAGTACATTTACTTCAAGTTCTGCACAAATATATGCTTCAACGTGTTTGTCAAAGCTGCAGATTGTCTGTTTGGAACTCTTTGAAAATACTGAATATTATATTGTCAATACCATGAACAGGAATGTGTTGTGTTGCTTACAGCAGTATTTTGTAGCTGGAATAAAAGATTACAAGTCAAAGTCAAAGGACCGTTCTGAAGTCAAATGAATGACTCTCCTGATAATTAAAGCGCTTCATTCATATCCACAAAAATGGAAATAATAATAAAGTGAGTGATAAAAATGTGTGCCGAAACAGCCGAGCTCCATCAGGTCACTCTAACTGGAGAGATTCAATGCTTTACTTGTAAACAAAGAAAACAATATTATAGTACAGATATGACTAACTGCAGCTCACTGTAGTCCTGAATTATCATGTTGCAGGTACCTGCAGTGACGTGTCGGCCTGTATGCAGGAGGCAGTTTAGTTACACCGACCTTATCTTAAATATTATTGTTGTTACGACAACAGGTAAACATGGTGTGAAATGTGTAGCAAATTATTTATTGAATGAATTGTATAAATCAGGAAGTCCCAGTCCCGGTGCAAAGAGTCCCAGCTGTGAAGTTGAATATTTTAACATGGGGGCTTATTGAGACTGACGTTTATACAGTCTGTGATTAAAAAATATGTTTTCTGACAAGCCCCGCCCCCTAAAACACTGACTGCACTGTCTTAAATCACAGAGGCTGGGCTGTGGAAATGAGAATCTTTCAAAGTGTCTGGTGCATTTTTAAAAAATGCTTAAAGCTTGTTTGTTTTCTTTTAAGGCTTTAATCAGTTTTGACTCCGCCCACTTCCCCTATGACCTCACCTGGCCCCTCCCACTTATCATTTGATCTGTTCTAACTCCTCCCACTTACCCCTTGATCTGCTCTGGCTCCTCCCATTTCCCCTTGATGTTTGGTATGATGTCACATGTGATGTCATGATGTGACAAATATATATCTATATATAAGACAGCTTCAAGCAGCACTGATCTTAGTACAAGTTAGTACTACTTTGAGCACAGTCTTGAAAACCCTCAACAATAGCTGGATATTTAAAGAAATCATCTTCATATAACTTCTATCTACAGAAATGTTACATCTGGGTTTGGTCATTTTGCCTTGGGCGGCCAAAAAAACAAGTCACATCATCAAGTCTGGATTGGGACTTAATGAACCCAGTTCAAAAGACAATGACTCCCCAAGTTTGGACTGCCTGGTTATTGAAAGTCTAAAGCAAGAGCAGGACGGCGAGGCATGCATTGACTCTGCGGTGGCTGGATATTTGAAGAAATCATCTTCAAATAACTTCCTTGTATCTACAGAAATGCCAATATCAAATCAGGGTCTATCTGTTTTGCCTCCGGTGGCCAAAATAACAAGTCACTTCATAATGTCTAGATTGGAATTTAATCAACCCAGTTCAAAGCAAGAGCAGGACAGCCAGGCATGCATTGACTCTGTGGTTCATAAGGACAATGACTCCACAAGTTTGGACTGCCTGGTTAATAAAACTCAGGAGCAAGAGCAGGACGCCTCTGCATCCATTGGCTCTGTAGTTCACAGGAGTCCATTTGGCAGCATGAGGCCTGAAGTAAGTCTTCTCTCTGTTTACGTATGTGTGTGTAGTTGGCCTGATGTCTTTGGTCCAAGAACTGAAAGAGCCTTGGAACACAGAACCGTTGAGCCAGAGGTGCCTCAATCTCCAGGCAAATGGTCCCTACAACGGATTGTAAATATTTTCTGCAGCCCCAAAGCAAGAATTGCAAATTGCTTTTACAGGGCCAGAGCAAGAATTGTAAGGCACCTTTACGGAACCAAAGAAAGAATTGTAAGGCACCTTTACCAAACCAGAGAAAGAATTGTAAGGTACCTTTACCAAACCAGAGAAAGAATTTTCACAAGTTTGGACTGCCTGGTTAATAAAAATCTGAAGCAACAGCAAGATGCCTCAACATCCACTGACCCTGTGATTGGGAGTAATGACAGCATCTCCCCAAGTCTGGACTCTCTAGGTAACGAAACTCTGAACCAAGAGCAGGACGGCCAGGCATGCATTGACTCTGTGGTTCATAAGGACAATGACTCCCCAAGTCTGGACTGCCTGGTTAATGAAACTCTGAACCAAGAGCAGGATACCCCAACGTGCATTGTCCCTGCGATTAGGAGCGATGACAGCATCTCCCCAAGTTTGGACTCTCTGGGTAACGAAACTCTAAAGCAAGAGCAGGACGGCCAGGCATGCATTGACTCTGTGGTTCATAAGGACAATGACTCCCCAAGTCTGGACTGCCTGGTTAATGAAACTCTGAACCAAGAGCAGGATACCCCAACGTGCATTGTCCCTGCGATTAGGAGCAATGACAGCATCTCCCCAAGTTTGGACTCTCTGGGTAACGAAACTCTAAAGCAAGAGCAGGACGGCCAGGCATGCATTGACTCTGTGGTTCATAAGGACAATGACTCCCCAAGTCTGGACTGCCTGGTTAATGAAACTCTGAACCAAGAGCAGGATACCCCAACGTGCATTGTCCCTGTGATTGGGAGCAATGACATCATCTCCCCAAGTTTGGACTCTCTGGGTAACGAAACTCTGAACCAAGAGCAAGATGCCTTAACATCCACTGACACTGTGATTGGGAGTAATGACAGCATCTCCCCAAGTCTGGACTCTCTGGTTAACGAAACTCTGAACCAAGAACAGGATAGCCCAACGTGCATTGTCCCTGTGATTAGGAGCAATGACATCATCTCCCTAAGTTTGGAATCTCTGAGTAACGAAACTCTGAACCAAGAGCAAGATGGCTCAACATCTACTGACACTGTGATTTGGAGTAATGGCATCATCTCCCCAAGTCTGGACTCTCTGGGTAACGAAACTCTGAACCAAGAGCAAGATGCCTCAACATCCACTGACACTGTGATTTGGAGTAATGACATGATCTTTTCCCTAAGTTTGGAATCTCTGAGTAACGAAACTCTGAACCAAGAGCAAGATGGCTCAACATCCACTGACACTGTGATTTGGAGTAATGGCATCATCTCCCCAAGTCTGGACTCTCTGGGTAACGAAACTCTGAACCAAGAGCAAGATGGCTCAACATCAACTGACACTGTGATTTGGAGTAATGACATGATCTTTTCCCTAAGTTGGGACTCTCTGGGTAACGAAACTCTGAACCAAGAGCAAGATGCCTCAACATCCACTGACACTGTGATTTGGAGTAATGGCATCATCTCCCCAAGTTTGGAATCTCTGAGTAACGAAACTCTGAACCAAGAGCAAGATGGCTCAACATCCACTGACACTGTGATTTGGAGTAATGACATGATCTTTTCCCTAAGTTTGGAATCTCTGAGTAACGAAACTCTGAACCAAGAGCAAGATGGCTCAACATCCACTGACACTGTGATTTGGAGTAATGGCATCATCTCCCCAAGTCTGGACTCTCTGAGTAACGAAACTCTGAACCAAGAGCAAGATGGCTCAACATCCACTGACACTGTGATTTGGAGTAATGACATGATCTTTTCCCTAAGTTTGGAATCTCTGAGTAACGAAACTCTGAACCAAGAGCAAGATGGCTCAACATCCACTGACACTGTGATTTGGAGTAATGGCATCATCTCCCCAAGTTTGGAATCTCTGAGTAACGAAACTCTGAACCAAGAGCAAGATGGCTCAACATCCACTGACACTGTGATTTGGAGTAATGACATGATCTTTTCCCTAAGTTTGGAATCTCTGAGTAACGAAACTCTGAACCAAGAGCAAGATGGCTCAACATCCACTGACACTGTGATTTGGAGTAATGGCATCATCTCCCCAAGTTTGGAATCTCTGAGTAACGAAACTCTGAACCAAGAGCAAGATGGCTCAACATCCACTGACACTGTGATTTGGAGTAATGACATGATCTTTTCCCTAAGTTTGGACTCTCTGGGTAACGAAACTCTGAACCAAGAGCAAGATGGCTCAACATCCACTGACACTGTGATTTGGAGTAATGACATGATCTTTTCCCTAAGTTTGGAATCTCTGAGTAACGAAACTCTGAACCAAGAGCAAGATGGCTCAACATCCACTGACACTGTGATTTGGAGTAATGGCATCATCTCCCCAAGTTTGGAATCTCTGAGTAACGAAACTCTGAACCAAGAGCAAGATGGCTCAACATCCACTGACACTGTGATTTGGAGTAATGACATGATCTTTTCCCTAAGTTTGGAATCTCTGAGTAACGAAACTCTGAACCAAGAGCAAGATGCCTCAACATCCACTGACACTGTGATTTGGAGTAATGGCATCATCTCCCCAAGTTTGGAATCTCTGAGTAACGAAACTCTGAACCAAGAGCAAGATGGCTCAACATCCACTGACACTGTGATTTGGAGTAATGACATGATCTTTTCCCTAAGTTTGGACTCTCTGGGTAACGAAACTCTGAACCAAGAGCAAGATGGCTCAACATCCACTGACACTGTGATTTGGAGTAATGACATGATCTTTTCCCTAAGTTTGGAATCTCTGAGTAACGAAACTCTGAACCAAGAGCAAGATGGCTCAACATCCACTGACACTGTGATTTGGAGTAATGGCATCATCTCCCCAAGTTTGGAATCTCTGAGTAACGAAACTCTGAACCAAGAGCAAGATGCCTCAACATCCACTGACACTGTGATTTGGAGTAATGACAGCATCTCCCCAAGTTTGGAATCTCTGAGTAACGAAACTCTGAACCAAGAGCAAGATGCCTCAACATCCACTGACACTGTGATTGGGAGTAATGACAGCATCTCCCCAAGTCTGGACTCTCTGGTTAACGAAACTCTGAACCAAGAACAGGATAGCCCAACGTGCATTGTCCCTGTGATTAGGAGCAATGACATCATCTCCCCAAGTTTGGACTCTCTGGGTAACGAAACTCTGAACCAAGAGCAAGATGCCTCAACATCCACTGACACTGTGATTGGGAGTAATGACAGCATCTCCCCAAGTCTGGACTCTCTGGTTAACAACACTCTGAAGCAAGAGCAGGACGGCCAGGCATGCATTGACTCTGTGGTTCATAAGGACAATGACTCCCCAAGTCTGGACTGCCTGGTTAATGAAGCTCTGAACCAAGAGCAGGATACCCCAACGTGCATTGTCCCTGCGATTAGGAGCAATGACAGCATCTCCCCAAGTTTGGACTCTCTGGGTAACGAAACTCTAAAGCAAGAGCAGGATGGCCAGGCATGCATTGACTCTGTGGTTCATAAGGACAATGACTCCCCAAGTCTGGACTCTCTGGTTAACGAAACTCTGAACCAAGAACAGGATACCCCAACGTGCATTGTCCCTGTGATTGGGAGCAATGACATCATCTCCCCAAGTTTGGACTCTCTGGGTAACGAAACTCTGAAACAAGAGCAAGATGCCTCAACATCCACTGACACTGTGATTGGGAGTAATGACAGCATCTCCACAAGTCTGGACTCTCTGGGTAACGAAACTCTGAAGCAAGAGCAGGACGGCCAGGCATGCATTGACTCTGTGGTTCATAAGGACAATGACTCCCCAAGTCTGGACTGCCTGGTTAATGAAACTCTGAACCAAGAGCAGGATACCCCAACGTGCATTGTCCCTGTGATTGGGAGCAATGACATCATCTCCCCAAGTTTGGACTCTCTGGGTAACGAAACTCTAAAGCAAGAGCAGGACGGCCAGGCATGCATTGACTCTGTGGTTCATAAGGACAATGACTCCCCAAGTCTGGACTCTCTGGTTAACGAAACTCTGAACCAAGAACAGGATACCCCAACGTGCATTGTCCCTGTGATTGGGAGCAATGACATCATCTCCCCAAGTTTGGACTCTCTGGGTAACGAAACTCTGAACCAAGAGCAAGATGCCTCAACATCCACTGACACTGTGATTGGGAGTAATGACAGCATCTCCCCAAGTCTGGACTCTCTGGTTAACAACACTCTGAAGCAAGAGCAGGACGGCCAGGCATGCATTGACTCTGTGGTTCATAGGGACAATGACTCCCCAAGTCTGGACTCTCTGGTTAACGAAACTCTGAACCAAGAACAGGATACCCCAACGTGCATTGTCCCTGTGATTGGGAGCAATGACATCATCTCCCCAAGTTTGGACTCTCTGGGTAACGAAACTCTGAACCAAGAGCAAGATGCCTCAACATCCACTGACACTGTGATTGGGAGTAATGACAGCATCTCCCCAAGTCTGGACTCTCTGGTTAACGAAACTCTGAACCAAGAACAGGATAGCCCAACGTGCATTGTCCCTGTGATTAGGAGCAATGACATCATCTCCCCAAGTTTGGACTCTCTGGGTAACGAAACTCTGAACCAAGAGCAAGATGCCTCAACATCCACTGACACTGTGATTGGGAGTAATGACAGCATCTCCCCAAGTCTGGACTCTCTGGTTAACAACACTCTGAAGCAAGAGCAGGACGGCCAGGCATGCATTGACTCTGTGGTTCATAAGGACAATGACTCCCCAAGTCTGGACTGCCTGGTTAATGAAGCTCTGAACCAAGAGCAGGATACCCCAACGTGCATTGTCCCTGCGATTAGGAGCAATGACAGCATCTCCCCAAGTTTGGACTCTCTGGGTAACGAAATTCTAAAGCAAGAGCAGGATGGCCAGGCATGCATTGACTCTGTGGTTCATAAGGACAATGACTCCCCAAGTCTGGACTCTCTGGTTAACGAAACTCTGAACCAAGAACAGGATACCCCAACGTGCATTGTCCCTGTGATTGGGAGCAATGACATCATCTCCCCAAGTTTGGACTCTCTGGGTAACGAAACTCTGAAACAAGAGCAAGATGCCTCAACATCCACTGACACTGTGATTGGGAGTAATGACAGCATCTCCACAAGTCTGGACTCTCTGGGTAACGAAACTCTGAAGCAAGAGCAGGACGGCCAGGCATGCATTGACTCTGTGGTTCATAAGGACAATGACTCCCCAAGTCTGGACTGCCTGGTTAATGAAACTCTGAACCAAGAGCAGGATACCCCAACGTGCATTGTCCCTGTGATTGGGAGCAATGACATCATCTCCCCAAGTTTGGACTCTCTGGGTAACGAAACTCTAAAGCAAGAGCAGGACGGCCAGGCATGCATTGACTCTGTGGTTCATAAGGACAATGACTCCCCAAGTCTGGACTCTCTGGTTAACGAAACTCTGAACCAAGAACAGGATACCCCAACGTGCATTGTCCCTGTGATTGGGAGCAATGACATCATCTCCCCAAGTTTGGACTCTCTGGGTAACGAAACTCTGAACCAAGAGCAAGATGCCTCAACATCCACTGACACTGTGATTGGGAGTAATGACAGCATCTCCCCAAGTCTGGACTCTCTGGTTAACAACACTCTGAAGCAAGAGCAGGACGGCCAGGCATGCATTGACTCTGTGGTTCATAGGGACAATGACTCCCCAAGTCTGGACTCTCTGGTTAACGAAACTCTGAACCAAGAACAGGATACCCCAACGTGCATTGTCCCTGTGATTGGGAGCAATGACATCATCTCCCCAAGTTTGGACTCTCTGGGTAACGAAACTCTGAACCAAGAGCAAGATGCCTTAACATCCACTGACACTGTGATTGGGAGTAATGACAGCATCTCCCCAAGTCTGGGGTGAGGTGATTTTTTTTGTGGGTTTCCTCCAGGTGCTCTGGTTTCCCCCACAAAATAAATAAGAAAAGAACAAAAAAAAAACAGTTCCACCGATCATAAATTAGTAATTGTCCTTGTGGGTTTCCTCCAGGTGCTCTGGTTTCCCCCACAAAATAAATAAGAAAAAAAACAACAACAAAAAAAAACAGTTCCACCGATCATAAATTAGTAATTGTCCTTGTGGGTTTCCTCCAGGTGCTCTGGTTTCCCCCACAAATTACATAAGATCTAAACAACAAAAAACAAACAAACAAAAAATAAAAACAAACAAAAAAAGTTATGCATGTATTTCTTTAATTTATTGGTTATGACTCCTGTGTCCTCTCTTTAATTCATTTTGTCATTCTGTTGGTAACTAGACTCTTCACATTTAAAGCAACAATGTATAATTTTTCAACCAAAGAAATAAAAGATTTAAATTGACTTGAGTTTCCTGATGGACAGTGTAGTAAACTGCTGCCAAATGTAGCTGCTGTTAGCTCAGTTCGTTAGCCAAGCTGCCCGGACTGTGAGCTCAGAGCACCGGGGTGAGTGTTAGTGCCGTTTCTGGAACACCGGGAAGAAGATCTCAACTCAACTTTATTTATAAAGCCCTTTAAAGACAGCCGCAGCTGACACAAAGTGCTGTACATGAAATAGAACATGACATATAAGACATAAAACATAAGAACAATATAAAAACAATAATAAATGACAAAACAATGTTAATAATAAAGCAAAAACAAAAACAGTCTTATCCTGGGTTAAAAGCCAAGGAATAAAAATGGGTCTTAAGACGTGTTTTAAACTTAAGCTGGGGAACTTTGCATAATTTTTATTTTAATTTGGGTCCAGGCTATGGCTTGCGTTATGACTTGCGCGGTAAATGAGCGATCACGTGATGCGTATCGATCTGCGCGAGGCAGGTGCAAGTCTATTTTACTTCCTTGGTTAGAGATTTTTTTTTAGCCTAGGCATGACATTTGTAGTCCTGAATAAAAATGTTCAAAATGTACAGCACGAATGACTCACTCTGACTGATATGCCATATGCGCAAACAGGTTCGGGCTCTATAAAGCTGTCAATCAAAATGGACCCGGACGGGTCGGGCGTGACTTCTAAAGGCCTGTTTCATGCTCTAGTCTGAACAACCATCAGTGGCACTCGACTCTGAAACTGGAGAATCTTACATGCAACTTCTCATTATTAAGACATTAGTCATCTCAGTGATTAATCAACACAAATTAAAACTGCTCTCACATTTTTATTTAAATATTTTATTGATAATATCATTTGCAATCACGTTACACGATAATAATCCCACGTCATGTGTAGAACAGCGTAACTAACCAGACGAGTTTCCACTGTTGGCATGTTTCAACGACTTCTGATGATATTTTTTAAAATAAACACAATAAAACACAAACACAATCTGACCGGTCACCATGACGATTATAACAGCAAGATACTTGTCCAAACTTCATCCCGTACATCAGATTTCAAAACTGATCAAAATGCAGGTAAAGGTGATCGCAAACAGCCAGACGTCAACCTGAACAGAACATTTCCAACTTCCTGTGTGGACAGGAAGTCAAAAGACAAAATAAGAGTCAGAGCACTTGAGCACATAAGGTGACTGGTGGATTATTTCTATTTATACTAAACCAATAAATGCACGCGATAGTATTTGGTCCTCACACATTCTGTATGTTCAACATTTATTCATAAAATAGGGAAACACCAAAAATATTATTCCATCTTATACATGTTTGTTGTTGTAATACTCATTCTGACCACAGGACGGTCGACTGCATCACTACCCCCATGTCAGGGAGATTCACTTCAGGAGTTAGAAAACTTAACTTTGATTCATCTGCGTTCATGTTTCTGTCAAACAGGTGAGCCGGTCCAGAAAACGTCCTGCACGTGGACATTGTTTAAATTTGTGCAGCTGTCGTCTGCGAGGCTCAAATAGCATAACTCGCCGGTGACGTAGCAACTTCCCCAAGGCCTCAGCTTGTAGAGAGCATCATGTTTTCCTACCCCTTTCTTTCCTCTGGCACTTTCAATCAATCCCTCTCTTTACGTATCCCCACCCCCGTCCTCTATATTTAGCTGGCCTGTGACCTGGCTGCTGCGCATTGTCAAAACAAGGGGCTAATCCTGTCCAACAGGTGCTGGATCCACTGTATCTGTCTCACACAAAAATACAGCGTCACAAGCTCCACTCGAAGTGACACTGTTACCAGGGGGAGGCCGAGGGCGCGGCCACGCCGTCCAAAACCAGCCCGGGAATGCTGAGGGGTTAAATGTCGGAGCCACTGAACGGTCGACTGCCGTGTTTCCACTGCGTCCATCTGAGGTTCACGTCCGCGGCGTGGAAACACTCCAGACATAAGTGTCTGTTTTCATTGGTAAAAGTACCAAAGTGTACTTGAGTAAAAGTAGAGCAACATTTTACTGTCGTAGCTGCTACTGTCAATATGTAGTTAGATGTTTTCATGCTGCGCTTGCACTTATTTTTTCTTTGGTGCCGTTATCTTGAGAAGTGTCCTCTGTCCTCCAGTGTCTGTCCAACTCTGACACAAAGTGTCTTCATGGTATTTTAACATCCAATCAAACGCTTTCTCTGTTCTGACGCCGCCGGAGCCGAGTGCTTCCTGTTTGATCCGGTCCATGAGTGACTGTGAGGGCGGCTACAGTCATCTCTGTCCGGGCCTCACTGATCACTGTACAGAACCAGAACCACAGAGCTCTATTCAAACTGAATCTGCCGTTAGCGTGCTAACAGAACCGGGCTCAGCAGCCTCTGAGACCAACAGGAAATAACATAACAGTACCGAGCTGATTTACAGACTTTACGATGGAAACATTTATAAGTAGTGAGCCGCTAACTGTCGTTAGCTCGGTCAGCTGTGTAGCTAAACTGAACTGACTTAGCCCGGGATGCCAGGAGCCAAACCCGGCTGCTGTGTTCGCTGTTAGACCGGACTCTGCCGGTTCAGAGGTTCTGTCTCTGTGTTCACTGTTAGACTGGACACTGCCGGTTCAGAGGTTCTGTCTCTGTGTTCACTGTTAGACTGGACACTGCTGGTTCAGAGGTTCTGTTGCTGTGTTCACTGTTAGACTGGACACTGCCGGTTCAGAGGTTCTGTCTCTGTGTTCACTGTTAGACTGGACACTGCCGGTTCAGAGGTTCTGTTACTGTGTTCACTGTTAGACTGGACACTGCCGGTTCAGAGGTTCTGTCTCTGTGTTCACTGTTAGACTGGACACTGCCGGTTCAGAGGTTCTGTTGCTGTGTTCACTGTTAGACCGGACACTGCTGGTTCAGAGGTTCTGTCTCTGTGTTCGCTGTTAGACTGGACACTGCCGGTTCAGAGGTTCTGTCGCTGTGTTCGCTGTTAGACTGGACACTGCCGGTTCAGAGGTTCTGTCGCCGTGTTCGCTGTTAGACTGGACACTGCCGGTTCAGAGGTTCTGTCGCTGTGTTCACTGTTAGACTGGACACTGCTGGTTCAGAGGTTCTGTCGCCGTGTTCACTGTTAGACTGGACACTGCCGGTTCAGAGGTTCTGTCTCTGTGTTCACTGTTAGACTGGACACTGCTGGTTCAGAGGTTCTGTCGCTGTGTTCACTGTTAGATTGGACACTGCTGGTTCAGAGGTTCTGTCTCTGTGTTCACTGTTAGACTGGACACTGCCGGTTCAGAGGTTCTGTCGCCGTGTTCACTGTTAGACTGGACACTGCTGGGTTCAAATCTCGACAAGTCATTTTCTCATGATGATATCTCAAGTCCCTGTTATTAACCAGAGAAAACAAGCTTTGTTATCTTGATATAACTTAATAATTAACTCGTGATATACTCCTGCGAGATAACGGCATTAAAAAATGAATTACGTGCACGGTGCTGGCTTCCATACTTTTCACTCTTAACACTGGAAACAGTCACTTAAATGACACGGGGCTCTATACTGAACTGTATTTCATAAACTATTATATTATTTGAGCACTGAAATTGTTACTTTAATGAATCTGTTACGTTTGAGTGCTCCCTCGCAGACATCCAGGCATCTGTGAGGCGTTAATGCACTTTGACTGTTAAAACAACATATCATGGCTGAGTAATGCACTTGACCAGAACGATAGTAGCCGAGCGTCCGAGCACGACTCCCCGTTCAGTACGATGACAGTGAGCCGATGGCACGTTTGAGGCGCTGCTCGTCACGCGGCAACATTTTTTCCCACACCACCAACACCGCCACCACCACCGCCTGATGGTGTTTTCTCTACTGTGACAAACGGTTGGGGCTTTTGGCGAACGTCTCTGAGCCCGATCCGTTAGACAGGACCTCAGAAGGAGGCCGGCTGTGCGGGTAACAGGACGGCAGCTCTGCGCTCTTATGCTCCCCCGCTGCAGGATGGATCGCCATGGACACGGCAGTCTCCACCCGACTGGCTCGATATATGCTCACCTGAAAATAGAGATTATAATTATATTTATTGTTGTGCAGAAATTGCTGAAGTCAAAGGTCAAAGTGTTCAGCAGCCTCTGATTATTTTATTTGACGATAGACTGGCACCTACTGTTCCCAACCAAAGACAAACAACTGATGCTGCTGAGGACCTCAAGGCCACACGGGACCTCAAGGCCCACGCGGGACCTCAAGGCCACACGGGACCTCAAGGCCACACGGGACCTCAAGGCCACACGGGACCTCAAGGCCCACATGGCCAAACTCCAGAACATTTATAATAATTAAAGGTTTTTTTAAGTTACCGAGCTGATTCCCAGACTTTCCTCTATACTATATAAACTGATCTAATCTGACACATCATGTAGTCTGTACTCCACACACCTGTGTATGCAGGTAGCGCGGTGATTTGAGCTCCAGCTCCTCCTTGGCGACGGTCGGAGCGCAGCAGCAAAACACCTGCTGAAAGCCTGCTCTGAACCTAAAGACAAATATTTCATACCAGCGTGGATTAAACAGGCGGACAGGATTATAGACACAAACACAGATTACCTACCACATGACAACACACAGACAGAAATATGAACACCGCGGCCTCCCACCTGCTGTTGAGGCAGTAGTAGATGATGGGGTTGTACATGGTGGAGCTCATGGCCAGCCACATGACGGCCAGGTAGACCTGCTGGATGTAGCGCTGCTCGAACAAGTCGGGGAAGAACTGGTGCAGCAGGAAGTAGACGTGATAGGGCAGCCAGCAGACGGCGAACGTGCACACCACCACGATCATCATCTTCACCACCTGCCACGGCAACAACACGGAGAGCAGGAGACGTAATCATGCGGGGATTAAAAAGCCATTACATTAAATGTTAAGTGACACTGTGTGTGTGTGTGTGTGTGTGTGTGTGTGTGTGTGTGTGTGTGTGTGTGTGTGTGTGTGTGTGTGTGTGTGTGTGTGTGTGTGTGTGTGTGTGTGTGTGTGTGCATCACCTTGCGTTTGGCGATGAGCTGCTCTTTGTAATGTTCAGAGGAGTCTCCAGGAATTTCGCTCGCCCAGAGCGTGACACCCACCGTCGTGTACGCACATCCCATGATGCAAAGGGGCAGGAAGTAGATCAGCAGTGTCACGCACACATAATATCTAAGTTAAAGGGAAAAGGTGTTTTTAGACACACAGTTCTACTTTCTTAGCCTCAAGCAGCAACCTCCATAACTGTGAAGTGACACAAACTGCAGTTCCTCTAACGTCCACCTGAGGCTGGCTCCAGAAGTGAGTCAGTCTCCATAAGTCCCCATGTTTCACAGCAGAAATAAACATGTTTACAGCCTGGTACAAAAAACAGTTTTGGTCTCTGTAGCTAATTTCCCCGTTCATGACAACTGTACTGAGGGTGAATTTATATACAACTCACCTGTTCACATTATATTAAGGATTAAAGTTATGCAGGATTAAGAGCGTGGACGCTTTGATTGACAGGTGGGCGTGGTTATAAGTGGCTTGTTTGAGCGACCAGGCCCCGTGTCCGCTAATGATCCACGTCTTTGCCAATTTTTAGATTAGCCGGGAGGCGGAAGAGGCCGCCACGACCTTTTGGTGACATCATGGATACACTCTCCATTTATTATACTGTCAATGGACCACACCCACCTGTCAATCAAAGTGTCCACGCTCTTAATCCTGCATAACTTAACTCTGTAGCCTTAATTAGCTACAGAGACCAAAACTGTTTTTTGTACCAGACCTAGTCTCTGTGACGTCCCCGCAGACTGTCTAAAACCTGGACGTAGTCTCAGACTGTCTAAAACCTGGACGTAGTCTCTGTGACGTCCCCGCAGACTGTCTAAAACCTGGACTTAGTCTCCGTGACGTCCCCGCAGACTGTCTAAAACCTGGACGTAGTCTCTGTGACGTCAAAACCTGGACGTAGTCTCCGTGACGTCCCCGCAGACTGTCTAAAACCTGGACGTAGTCTCTGTGACGTCCCCGCAGACTGTCTAAAACCTGGACGTAGTCTCTGTGACGTCAAAACCTGGACGTAGTCTCCGTGACGTCCCCGCAGACTGTCTAAAACCTGGACGTAGTCTCTGTGACGTCCCCGCAGAATGTCTAAAACCTGGACTTAGTCTCCGTGACGTCCCCGCAGACTGTCTCAAACCTGGACGTAGTCTCTGTGACCACAC
>CM014093.1:32050109-32107995 GCA_004119915.2 Collichthys lucidus
TTTCTCAAACCTATCTGCGCGCCTGTCTGTGTGTCGAAGCAACGGAAACAAACAGACGGACATGTTAAACCCTGAATGTCAGTCGGTGAGACGTGAAGACGACTTCTCCTGGTTCCTACAGAATAATAATCAGAACGTATCTGGATCATTTTCCAGCTTTAATGTTTTTATTTACTTTAGTTTTTATATCACAGGTGGTTCTCTGGGATGGTTACATTAACGTTACATCAACGTTCGTCATCTTTCCTAGACTGTAACAGAGTCTGCACCACAAACATGAAGATACATCATAACCAATAACTAACATTCAGACACAGTTACCTAGTGTTTCTGTAGCGTTGTCAGAACGTTCCAAAATCAACATCCAGTTTTTATTTTCCACACATAATGAAATGTGTGAGATGTGTTATTATTTTACAGAACGTGAAGAAAAAGGAAAAGTTCTGCATCTCAAACTTTGAATGCATGAAGTGAGAAATGTTTTGAACGTGTCTGAGAGCTGCGTCACGCTTTCACACTTCCTCTGCATTTCTGGGGTTTGTGAAGTTTCCGTCTCGGTGGATCGAGCTGCCTCCTCCGTAACGTTAATCTCGTTGCTGCTGCTCGCCCGATGCCGTGTTTGAGGTGGCTGTCTGGTTGAAGCACACATTTCAAGGCCATATCCTCCCCAGCATGAGTCAACACGACCTGTTCAAGCATTTTAATATATTCAAACTGATGCATCTGAAACTGATCCTGATACCCGGGATGTGATCAATAGGCCTGACAGCACAGTGTGAGAAAAATCCCCGCGTCATGATGCTTGCACCGCGTTTGGAGGTCGCCTAAAAATCCTGCAAAGTGTCAGTCAGCGTGTTCGGATCAGCACCTGTGATGGACCCAGCAGGAGCTGCACACAGGTGTCCTCTGATTGCTGCATGCTCACAGGATCACTGCAGTCCTCCGTGTCGTCCTGGTTCTGGTCGCCCATCTCAAAGCATCCAGATCCTTTTCTCATTTGATCATCTTGGTGTTTTGATTTGGAACAGAGCGAGCTGTCTTCATGTATGGGAATAAACACGCTGCTGTTATTCCGAACACTAGTATTAAAGCTCCCTTTAAGAAATCTGATATTTGATACAGACACATCGCTGCAGAAACACGAGACAGAGAACGCCACGTCCACAGAGATGAACTGTGTTTCAGGCTCCAGCTCTCATGTCAGTTTGTTTTATTGGATTTTTGGTGGAACAGAACAAACATGGAGAGTAAACAGAGACATTCATGAAACTCTCTGTGCCACTTTCCATTTTGGATTTATGTGGAGAGGTTTCACTCCAAACATCAATGTTATGAATTCATTTCCTGTACAAACACATACATAAATAAAAGGTGCACGCGGTTTGTCGTGGAGCAGCTGCCCCGGGCACAGGGGCAGAGTTCAGATCAGATCACGCAGTGTTTTTCTGTCAGACTTTCAAAGTGACCGTGAACGTACCAGAAAGTAGTTGGTGACGGTCCTCATGCGTTTATGCGCCAGAATGATCCAGATGACCACCACGTTACCGACCACCGACACCGCCACGATGCTGCAGTACGCCACGGCCCACAGCGTGATCTGCCACACCGGCTGCACGAACTGGTTGAAGTCGTCGCCGCCGCCGCTCGTCCCGTTAGTGTCGTTAACGTCGGTGCCGTTGTACAGAGGGTCCATCTTCTTATCTGACGAGCTGTGTGTTAAAAATAGAAGAGTGCGTGACCCGGACCCGGACGGGATTTCTGCACGGTAGAAAAGCGCGTCTCTCTCATGTGGAGCGGGTTTTACGCACCGGGAAGCCGCGCGCTCCTCGGGACATCACCGGCACCACAACGCACGACGGCTGCCCTCCAACCACTGACGGTGCTCCCTCCCAGACCCTCCCCCTCTCTGTGTCTCACACACACACACACACACACACACACACACACACACACACACACACACACACACACACACACACACACACACACACACACACACACACACACACACACACACACACAGATGATTAGTCTGTTATAAATCATCCGTTTGACCCTGAGCTGAAACGTGTCACTCTGCAGGTTTGGTTTAGTTGTGAATCGTTCTGGGTCAATCTGATTATATAATGTTAATATGTTTTTCAAACAGGTAATAAGCTTTCGTAGTGAGGTCATAATAACACAGGCTGTACTGAGGCTCTGTGTTTATGTGGCTGCCTTTCCTGTTCTGTTTATATCATTTTAATATTTTCAGCAAAATTAAAATGCATTGGTATGAAACTGTGAAAACAAAAAAGATTTTACAGTGAAAAGAGCAAAACTTTTATTTTACGCAGCATCATACTGTATTTTCATATTAATTTATTTTGGTGAAAAACATCAGCCTTAAAAATCAACAGCACCAACATACGTTTACCGTAATATTACAAAAAGTTATGCCGTGTTTATTAAAACTCAGCTGACAGTTTTAAAATCATTTCTTTTATTTAAGGACAGACACTGCTTCCTTTCACATGTAAAAATATTCAATGTATCATGTTGTAACGTGAAATAACCATGTTAAAATGTTCAAACTTTCACGTTATAGTTTCCTGTTATGACATGTAAAATATCTTGAAAATACATTTTTATAACAAGAAACTTGGTTGTTAAGTTAAAACAATGATCAGTTATAACACAGTGTATTAGTATGTGCATGATCTGATGATCTGCATTATTTTGTATTGACTGCTTCTAAATATCAGTTACAGTGATATGTTAATGTTCCAGAGTCAGTCTGTTATGAAATCGCTTCATGGTCTCAGGTTTATTGATTTCATGCCTCAACATTTAATGTATTCCCGACTAATTATGTTAATTTAAACTCTAAAAACTTCAACGCTGTGAATTAATGCGTCAGAGAGCGTCGGGTCGGGAGGTCAGTGGACTGTGATCCGCCCGGTTAAATTGCACGTCAGCTCAGCAAAGTAATGGAAAAACAGATGGATGTGCAGAGCACATGAATGAAGCGCATCTATCTCTCAGCACTACTAAACCTGTCTGTCTGTCTGTCTGTCTGTCTGTCTGTCTGTCTGTCTGTCTGTCTGTCTGTCTGTCTGTCTGTCTGTCTGTCTGTCTGTCTGTCTGTCTGAATCCAATCTGGTTTGTCACCTGCTCCTCTCTCTGCAGGTAGCGACAGCTCCTGTCTGAACTCGTGATGAGCAGACGATGTGACATGAACATCGAGGCTGAATCCTCCGGAGAATCACACGAGAGCTTTTATTTTATTTTCATTCATCTCTGTATCTGTGACCTGGTTTCATAAAAACAGCATTTCTGTGTTTTCGCGGTGACACGAAAAATGATTTAAAACGAAACGAAAAGCAGCGTTTGACTTAATGTTTCATGAATAAACAGAATAATTTATGATAGATCGACCGTGCAGGGATATACATCAACAGTAACATCAACTAAGAACTGAAGTAAAAGTTGCACCACGTGTAGAAATACTCAAATATACGAGTAAAAGTAATTTATTTAAACATGTACAGACGAAAAAAATATACCAAGTATACATCAAAATATACTTGAAGTACCAAACCAAGACCAAAACCAAGGCAAGGCGAGACCAGGTCAAGACCAGACCAAGACCAGTGTGAGACCAAGTCAAGACCAGACCAAGACCAGTGCGAGACCAAGTCAAGACCAAGACTAAGGCAGGGCGAGACCAAGTCAAGACCAGACCAAGACCAGTGTGAGACCAAGTCAAGACCAAGACCAGGGCCAATGCAGGGCGAGACCAAGTCAAGACCAAAACCGGGCAGGGCGAGACCAAGTCAAGACCAGTGCGAGACCAAGACCAAGACCAGGGCCAATGCAGGGCGAGACCAAGTCAAGACCAAAACCGGGCAGGGCGAGACTAAGTCAAGACCAGTGCGAGACCAAGTCAAGACCAGACCAAGACCAGTACGAGACCAAGTCAAGACCAAACCAAGACCAAGACTAGGGCCAATGCAGGGCGAGACCAAATCAAGACTAAAACCAAGGCAGGGCGAGACTAAGTCAAGACCAAGACCAAGGCAGAGCAAGACTCAGTCAAGACCAAGACTTTAAGGCGTTGATACCAAGTCAAGACTAAGACCAGAGTGAATCTAGACCAAGACAAAACCAAGACCAAGGCAGGGCAAGGCCGAGTAAAGACCAATACCAGAGTATATCAAGACTGAGACAAGACTAAGACTTTGAGGGGTTGAGACCAAGACCAAGACTGAATGCATTCAGCTTCCTTGGCCCCGAGGATTCGCTCCTTGCTCCACATCGGATATGAAAAACTGAGATTGTGTCAGATCGACACGGTCACATTCGATTATTCCACCGGAGTCTCTTCAAACAAAGCGTGGCGCCGTGTCTATCTGATATGCAAATTAGACGATTCATTAATTCATTAAGCGCTGCGGCAGAAACGAGCAGCGTCGCTCGTCACTGTGTTCATTTCAAAGAGCTCCCACTGAAGAGAGACGAACAAGACACAGAGGTGATGAAGCGACACGCCGGAGGGAACGAGTCAGGACCCAGGAGCTCGTTCCTGACACGATGAACTCATTAAATATGCATGAAGCCAGTTACAGACGCCGTTAGTTCAGAGGCGATCAGTGTGGCAGCTGTTCCACAGAGGATCAACACTTCAATACGGCAGAGCAAAGAAGAAAGAGTTACTAACCATCCAGCCATCCAAGACCAAGACCGGAGTGGGTCTAGATCAAGACAAGACCAAGACCAGAGTGGGTCTAGATCAAGACAAGACCAAGACCAGGAGAGGGTGAGACAGAGACAAGACCAAGACCAAGACTTTGAGGAGTCTAGATCAAGACAAGACCAAGACCAGGAGAGGGCGAGACAGAGACAAGACCAAGACCAAGATTTTGAGGGGTCTAGATCAAGACAAGACCAAGACCAGGAGAGGGTGAGACAGAGACAAGACCAAGACCAAGACTTTGAGGAGTCTAGATCAAGACAAGACCAAGACCAGAGTGGGTCTAGATCAAGACAAGACCAAGACCAGGAGAGGGTGAGACAGAGACAAGACCAAGACTTTGAGGAGTCTAGATCAAGACAAGACCAAGACCAGGAGAGGGGAGACAGAGACAAGACCAAGATTTTGAGGGGTCTAGATCAAGACAAGACCAAGACCAGGAGAGGGTGAGACAGAGACAAGACCAAGACCAAGACTTTGAGGAGTCTAGATCAAGACAAGACCAAGACCAAGACTTTGAGAGGTCTAGTTTAAGACAAGACCAAGAACAGAGTGGGTCTAGATCAAGACAAGACCAAGACCAGGAGAGGGTGAGACAGAGACAAGACCAAGACCAAGACCAGGGCAGGGTGACAGGCGGTTCTGATCCAGCAGTTCTCGTCTTTTCCTGTCACCTCCATAAAAATACTCTGATTACTGATCTATAGAAATGTTATTGATTTCATAACAACAGATAGTGACACGTGCGTCATATTATCACAGCAGAGTGTGTTTATATATATAACTTCAACAGAGTGAGTTTATATTACATTATTGCACATATATATAACTTCAACACAGTGTGTTTATATTACATTATTGCACATATATATAACTTCAACACAGTGTGTTTATATTACATTATTGCACATATATATAACTTCAACACAGTGTGTTTATATTACATTATTGCACATATATATAACTTCAACAGTGTGTTTATATTACATTATTGCACATATATAACTTCAACACAGTGTGTTTATATTACATTATTGCACATATATATAACTTCAACACAGTGTGTTTATATTACATTATTGCACATATATATAACTTCAACACAGTGTGTTTATATTACATTATTGCACATATATATAACTTCAACAGTGTGTTTATATTACATTATTGCACATATATAACTTCAACACAGTGTGTTTATATTACATTATTGCACATATATATAACTTCAACACAGTGTGTTTATATTACATTATTGCACATATATATAACTTCAACAGAGTGTGTTTATATCACATTATTGCACATATATATAACTTCAACAGTGTGTTTATATTACATTATTGCACATATATATAACTTCAACACAGTGTGTTTATATTACATTATTGCACATATATATAACTTCAACAGTGTGTTTATATTACATTATTGCACATATATATAACTTCAACAGAGTGTGTTTATATTACATTATTGCACATATATATAACTTCAACACAGTGTGTTTATATTACATTATTGCACATATATATAACTTCATCACAGTGTGTTTATATTACATTATTGCACATATATATAACTTCATCACAGTGTGTTTATATTACATTATTGCACACATATATAACTTCAACAGAGTGTGTTTATATCACATTATTGCACATATATATAACTTCAACAGAGTGTGTTTATATTACATTATTGCACATATATATAACTTCAACAGAGTGTTTATATTACATTATTGCACATATATATAACTTCATACTCACACACACTGTTCCTTCCACTCCTCGTGTTTCTGCATCACTGCACTCCACTTTAATTATTTCCTCTCAGGTCGTCACACTCAGTGATTCACGCCTCTAATTTATTCTGCTGTGGACGGATAAGAAGGATTACCAGCAACCAGCAACCTGCCACCGTCTGCTCCTCCGTGTATGTGAAGGCTTTCCAGAGCCGGTTCTGCCACAGCTCAGGTCGGGTTCTGTAAAGAGCTGATGTGGCTTAGTCCAGCACGGCTCCACCCTGTGGTGAGGACGTGAACGTGGACCAGAGAGAGTGTTTGATCCATGTGATGGATGTGGAAGACAACAAATCACATGATCGGACCAGAACCAGCTCTGAACGTGAACATGGATCCTCTTCCTCTGTGTTTGACATCATCACAAACTGAATGTTTAAAAAATAGGGAAACAGTAAAAACACGCACGACACAATAAATGAATTCTTAATATTTGTTGCATTAGTAATATTTAAATATTGTTCTTACAGCCTGACGTCCACACAGACAGGAGACGATTTCAGAGACGATGGTGAAGACAAAGACAAAGACGCGTCCTGAGACCCTGAGACAGCAGGTAGGATTCTTCAGATAAAACTGAACCCGAGTAAATAAAGTTGTTTACTGTAATACAACTTCAAATTACTTCAAATATCAGTGACTAAAATGCTGTTTGGCCTGAATGTGTGAATAAAGTTTATTTAAATGAAATGCAGAGGAAGTTTACAGCTGTAACATATTTCTGTATTCTTGATGTACTTCACTGTGTAAATACTGTAAATACTGTAAATACACACATACATATACTTATATTTATACTGATAACTCTATTTAACTTACATGCCATTACATTGTCTTTAGCTTCTATATGTTTTTAGATTTTTAGATTTACACACATATACACACACATATGCACACACATGTACACACACACATACACACATACACACATACACACATAAACACGTATACACACACATATACACACACATACACACACATATACACACACATATGCACACACATGTACACACATATAGACACACACACACATAAACACGTATACACACACATATACACACATATGTACACACACAAACACACATCTACACACACATATATACACACACGCACACACACACACACATACACACATATACACACATATACACACACATCTACACACACATCTACACACACATATACACACATGTACACACACATCTACACACACATATACACACATATACACACACATCTACACACACATGTACACACATATACACACATAAACACGTATACACACACATACACACATATACACACATATACTTATATTTATACTGATAACTCTATTTAACTTACATGCCATTACATCGTCTTTAGCTTGTATATGTTTTTAGATTTTTAGATTTGTATATTTTATTTTATATTTTTCACTAGAAACTGAAAATAAAACTTGAAAACACTGAACACTAAATATCTCAGGCTGGTACCTGTAAGTTTGTGCTGTACTGCTCACACACACACACACACACACCACCACACACACACACACACCACACACACACACACAACACACACACACTCACACACACACACACACACACAGTGACAGTCCCTCCTCTGCTGTCCAATGCTCCGGCTGCGTCGCTCAGAGCAGTTTGTTTGTTTCACAGTTCTCCTGTTTGTTCGTGACTTTGATTCTGACTCTTCTCTGCTTCGTCTTTCACGTCAGGTGAGTCGAACATCTCGAACGTCGCTGTCTGTCTGTCTGTGATTTCTCGTTTTGTCGTCTGCTCTGTGAGAATGTTCGCGTGAGTCTGAGCGTCAGGATGGATCGAGCAGAAATCAAAGCACGTCAAAGTTTGTTCGTTTGATTCTGTCGGTGGTTTGGAATCATTTCAGAGTTCATCACATCAGTTAGTGACAGATGAAATGATTCCACGTCACATGAACGAACCTTTTATTCCACATGTTTGTCTGAGTCTACGACTTCATCTTAAATAGATTCTGCAACATGTTTAAATCACGTGTTCACATGAGATGTTAAATGTTTAAATCTGTTCACATGAGATGTTAAATGTTTAAATCATGTGTTCACATGAGATGTTAAATGTTTAAATCATGTGTTCACATGAGATGTTAAATGTTTAAATCACGTGTTCACATGAGATGTTAAATGTTTAAATCACGTGTTCGCATGAGATGTTAAATGTTTAAATCACGTGTTCACATGAGATGTTAAATGTTTAAATCACGTGTTCACATGAGATGTTAAATGTTTAAATCATGTGTTCACATGAGATGTTAAATGTTTAAATCACGTGTTCACATGAGATGTTAAATGTTTAAATCACGTGTTCACATGAGATGTTAAATGTTTAAATCACGTGTTCACATGAGATGTTAAATGTTTAAATCACGTGTTCACATGAGATGTTAAATGTTTAAATCATGTGTTCACATGAGTCATTGTTAAATGTTTAAATCATGTGTTCACATGAGATGTTAAATGTTTAAATCATGTGTTCACATGAGATGTTAAATGTTTAAATCACGTGTTCACATGAGATGTTAAATGTTTAAATCACGTGTTCACATGAGTCATTGTTAAATGTAGCTTCTCTTTGAGTTTTATGATTGTTGCTCCATCAGATCAGACACTTTGCTCTCTGCAACATTTCGTCGGCTGGAGGACGTTGGCCTCTTCCCAAAACAATCTCCGGACTAAGATCGATTCCTCGTTCCCTTTGTTGATGTCAAGTGAAGTTTGCTTGTGGCTGCGCAGAGAGACGACACAGCAGCAGAACATTTATAATGTGTCATGTGTCATGTGTGTCATGTGTGTCATGTGTGTCATGTGTGTCATGTGTGGACGTTTGGGCCTGCAGACCCACCAGCTGATGAATGACCAGGGTCACCTCATCACCTTGGCGACAATTCCATCTCCGCTCAAACAGTTTTGAGTCGACATGTTGGTCTGACATGCAGGGGAGGTTTAGCTCACACTCATTAAGCCACGTGTGTGTGTGTGTGTGTGTGTGTGTGTGTGTGTGTGTGTGTGTGTGTGTGTGACCGTCCTTCACAGTCAGTGATCAGGCTTCAGGGACTAGTAACCAATCAGAAATGACATCTATTGATCAGCCTAGAAAACTCCCCCAGAGCAGCTGTGAGCTCGCGGGAACGCTCGGCGATGTGAGCCTCGAACAAACAAACTTCTGCAGAGGACGAAGAGGAGGAGGATGAAGGACGAGAAAGTCATACCGATGATGTCATGTCTCTGTTTATACACAACTAATCTGCAACTCCAGATGAACTCCGTCAGTCTCTAAGACTGGTTTTGTCAGTGATCAGATGGTTCTTCTGCTCCTGAAGCCGCTGAGCTTTTTTATTCAGTTTTCCTCTCGTCATCGATGTGAGGCTCAGAGTCAGGAGGCTTCCCTGACTGCACAGACACAGCAGAGTGTGTGTAGAGTGTGTGTAAAGTGTGTGTAGAGTGTGTGTAAAGTGTGTGTAGAGTGTGTGTAAAGTGTGTGTAGAGTGTGTGTAGAGTGTGTGTCAGCTGACGGACAGTCTGTAAACAACCTGTTCTGTTTCAGGATGGATCATCATGACTGGCAGCGAGGCAGAAGCCGAGGCCACAGGCGCCACGACGATGACGACGGTGAGAAAAACCACAGAACACCAGCTGACATGAAACTGAGACGTTAGAGCCACAGGTCAGATCCGTCACCTCCAGAAGCTTCTTTGGTTTGTAATCGTGGTTGAGCGACGTTGACGGTGAATGAGAGCGAGCGAGCGCCGATAAAATCGTCAATCAGAGAAATCGTCAGTTTCCTGATTGTTTCACGTTCAACTCAAACAAACGAGTCACCATCCGGCCTGAGCTCAGCCTCAGGCTCAGCTTTGTTAGAGCGGCATCGAGCGCCTCATCTCACTGTGAATTAGAGCTGAGATGATCGGTCGATTAATCGATTATTAGATTAATCACCAACTGTTACTAATTCTGAATGAATGTTTTCTGGTTTCTTTGCTCCTCTGTGACACTGCACTGAATATTTTTACGTCTGATCAACATCTTCAACAGATTAAAGGACAGAATCATCAGACCGACTGTGAATCACTGATTTCTGTCAAACGTTTCCTCGTTAATATCTTTCACTTATATATATAATAAATATAATATATAATATAATAAATATTCCTGTGTGTTCCCTCAGAGGCCCAGCAGGTCTACATCGGCGTTCCCGTTTCCCACAGACGGAAAAGACGTCGACATCGCTCCTACGTCAACGACGCGGACCGGGACACGCGGCGGTCACACTACGACCACCACACACACCGCGAGCACCCGCACCGCGGACCCTACCACGACCGAGACGACCGAGACGACCGAGACGACCGAGACGATCGCTACGACGACGAGTCAGAGTTTCACAATGACCCCGACCTGTCAGGTCAGACACTAATAATACACACACACATATATACACACACATATACACACACATATATACATACTTATACACACATATACACATACACACACTTACACACACATATACACACACTTATACACACATATACACACATATATATACACACACTTACACACACATATACACACACTTATACACACATATACACACACATATATACACACACTTATACACACATATACACACATATATACACACTTATACACACATATACACACACTTATACACACATATACACACACTTATACACACATATACACACATATATACACACTTATACACACATATACACACACTTATACACACATATACACACATATATACACACTTATACACACATACACACACTTATACACACATATACACACATGTACACACATATACACACACTTATACACACATATACACACACTTATACACACATATACACACACTTATACACACATATACACACATATATACACACTTATACACACATACACACACTTATACACACATATACACACATATACACACATATACACACACTTATACACACATATACACACACTTATACACACATATACACACATGTACACACATATATACACACTTATACACACATACACACACTTATACACACTTATACACACATGTACACACATATACACACACTTATACACACATGTACACACATATACACACTTATACACACATATACACACATATACACACTTATACACACATATACACACACTTATACACACATGTACACACATGTACACACATATACACACTTATACACACATATACACACATATACACACTTATACACACATATACACACATATATACACACTTATACACACATATACACACATATACACACATATATACACACTTATACACACATATACACACACATGTACACACAATTTTCATCTCAAAAGTTGCCAATCGATGGACGACTGTTTTGACTTTTCGGCTGCAGTACCAGATTCGAGCCACTAGGTGTCACAGGTAAAGCCACACATTGCCCCTTTAATTCCCAGCAGCCTCAGCTGTGTTGTGTGTTTGCTGGTAATCAGCTCACGGTGAACTTGGACACATCAGCATGTTTCATTACCACCGTCAGCTCGTTAGCACGCTGTGCCTCAATTCATTTCAAAATGGAGCCAGTGTGTGTGTGTGTGTGTGTGTGTGTGTGTGTGTGTGTGTGTGTGTGTGTGTGTGTGGTGTCAGGTGGAGCTGGCTGTGTTAGGACTGCGTGATGAGGTGGAGGCTGCTGGTGCATGCATGGATGTGATGAATGTTTTGCAGTTTGGTCCCACGGGGGCCGCCGAGTCTGAGGCCTGTAAGCTGATTAGAGCTGAGGAACCCCAAGCTGTGTGTGTGTGTGTGTGTGTGTGCGTGCGTGCGTGCGTGCGTGCGTGCGCGCGCGCGTGTGTGTGTGTGGTATTTTTTTTTTCCACTCTAGATTTATACCAAATAATTGCACCAAACACCTGAAGCCTGAGGAGGATACTTCTGATGCCGGACTGTCGGGTCGTCAGAGAGTCAGAGAAAGAAAGCAGAAGTTTTGTTGGTTGTTGGTTGTTGGTGTGTGTGTGTGTGTGTGTGTGTGTGTGTGTGTGTGTGTGTGTGTGTGTGCATGGACTGGTCTGGGAGGAGAGTACTACAGGGCCCTGTGGTGTGTGTCCACCCTCTTAAAGCCTCTGGCTCTTTGCTGCTTTGGAGATTTCAGTGGGTTTCTGCCTCGGCTCAGAGAAGACCTCTTTCCGGGTCTGAGAACTGAAGACCGACCTCATCCCGAATCATACATGACTAATCGAAACAACAGAACTCAGAGAAGTCGGCGTTGAAGCGAGGAAACGAGCAGTGGACGCATGTGAGGAGGAGTGAGAGCGTCATCACTCATGGTGCAGAGCTGAGCAGCCTCTTTTTATACCTCGAGGATCCGAGGATCTGTTTCCAGTCTCCTCTGCGTCTCACGGTCTCTGGTTGGACGATCCGGTAAGCATGCAGGACCCTGGGGCGATCATGGCCTCCCGCTGGACCCTACCTGGATCCCAAATAGGTAAAGGCGGCAAAAGAAAAGAGCAGAGTGACGCTGTGTTGTGGTGAAGTTGGTGGAAGTTGGTATTTGTTGTGATGAGTGTAATCCCCATATGTTCAGCTGTACTCGAGTATTTGTTCTGGTTACATTACTTCTGATCAAACAGCCAATCATCATCCAGGTCCCAGCAGCAGCTGATATCACTGACGAGTCCAGCAGCAGCCAGCCCAGCTCCTGTTCTAGCATGACACCAGCTCAGTGTAGTGTAGTACCTCCTGAGGAAACCCAAGCAGCAACCTCCGTGTCTGTGAAGTGAAGACACAAACTGCAGTTCCTCTAACGTCCACCAGAGGCTGGCTCCAGAAGTGAGTCAGTCTCCATAAGTCCCCATGTTTCACAGCAGAAATAAACGTTCAGGTCCAGGTTTTAGACAGTCTGCAGGGACGTCACGGAGACTACGTCTAGGTTTTAGACAGTCTGCAGGGACGTCACGGAGACTACGTCTAGGTTTTAGACAGTCTGCGGGGACGTCACAGAGACTACGTCCAGGTTTTAGACAGTCTGCGGGGACGTCACAGAGACTACGTCCAGGTTTTAGACAGTCTGAGACTACGTCCAGTTTTAGACAGTCTGCAGGGACGTCACGGAGACTACGTCTAGGTTTTAGACAGTCTGCAGGGACGTCACGGAGACTACGTCCAGGTTTTAGACAGTCTGAGACTACGTCCAGGTTTTAGACAGTCTGCGGGGACGTCACGGAGACTACGTCCAGGTTTTAGACAGTCTGCGGGGACGTCACAGAGACTACGTCCAGGTTTTAGACAGTCTGCGGGGACGTCACAGAGACTACGTCCAGGTTTTAGACAGTCTGAGACTACGTCCAGGTTTTAGACAGTCTGCGGGGACGTCACGGAGACTACGTCCAGGTTTTAGACAGTCTGCGGGGACGTCACAGAGACTACGTCCAGGTTTTAGACAGTCTGCGGGGACGTCACAGAGACTACGTCCAGGTTTTAGACAGTCTGCGAGGACGTCACAGAGACTACGTCCAGGTTTTAGACAGTCTGAGACTACGTCCAGGTTTTAGACAGTCTGCGGGGACGTCACGGAGACTACGTCCAGGTTTTGGACAGTCTGCGGGGACGTCTCGGAGACTAGGTCTGGTACAAAAACAGTTTTGGTCTCTGTAGCTAATTTCCCCGTTCATGACAACTGTACTGAGGGTGAATTTATATACAACTCACCTGTTCACATTATATTAGGACGCTTTGATTGACAGGTAGGCGTGGTCACCTCCGGTTCACCTGAAGGACAAGCTGTCCATTATTTATTCTGTCCCTGTTCAGTAATAAAACCCTGAAGCCTCAGTGCAGTGATGGACTTCAGGACAGATTGTAATAGATTACTTTAAATACTTTTTATCATAAGTGTCGCGTGTCCGTTACATCAGTCCACAAACAAACAGAAGCAGAGACAAACATGGAAACAGTAACTGATCACAGATTACATAATGCTTCCTGTACACACACACCACACACACACACACACACACACACACACACACACACACCACACACACACACACACACACACACACACACACACAGTGCCTCCAGGCTCGATGTTGATGGGGATTGATCTGCTCGGGCTGAAATTAGAAGAAGGTGTCGGTTAATCAGAGATCACAGTCGTGTCGCCTCGTTAAAGAAGAAATTTAATCAGATGATGAAAATTATTCTCCACCTGAAACGTGCATCGCTTCACTGAGGGAAGCTCATATCATACATGTACATACACGTGTGTCCATGTCTCCACGTGTCCATGTCTCCACGTGTCCATGTCTCCACATGTCCATGTCTCCACGTGTCCATGTCTCCACGTGTCCATGTTTCCACATGTACATGTCTCCACGTGTCCATGTCTCCACGTGTACATGTCTCCACGTGTCCATGTCTCCACGTGTCCATGTCTCCACGTGTCCATGTTTCCACATGTCTCCACGTGTCCATGTCTCCACGTGTCCATGTCTCCACGTGTCCATGTTTCCACATGTCTCCACATGTCCATGTCTCCACGTGTCCATGTCTCCACGTGTCCATGTCTCCACGTGTTTGTCTCCACGTGTCCATGTCTCCACATGTTTATATCTCCACGTGTCCATGTCTCCACGTGTTTATATCTCCACGTGTCTATGTCTCCACATGTCCATGTCTCCACGTGTCCATGCCTCCACATGTCCATGTCTCCACGTGTCCATGTCTCCACGTGTCCATGTCTCCACGTGTCCACATGTCCATGTCTCCACGTGTCCATGGCTCCACATGTTTATGTCTCCACGTGTCCATGGCTCCACATGTTTATGTCTCCACGTGTCCATGTTTCCACGTGTCAACATGTCCATGTCTCCACGTGTCCATGTCTCCACTTGTCCATGTCTCCACGTGTCCATGTCTCCACATGTCCATGTCTCCACGTGTCCATGTTTCCACATGTCTCCACGTGTTCATGTCTCCGCGTGTCCATGTCTCCACATGTTTATGTCTCCACATGTTTATGTCTCCACATGTCCATGTTTCCACGTGTCCATGTCTCCACATGTCCATGTCTCCACGTGTCCATGTTTCCACATGTCTCCACATGTCCATGTCTCCACGTGTCCATGTCTCCACATGTTTATGTCTCCACATGTCCATGTCTCCACGTGTCCATGCCTCCACATGTCCATGTCTCCACGTGTCCATGTCTCCACGTGTCCATGTCTCCACGTGTCCACATGTCCATGTCTCCACGTGTCCATGGCTCCACATGTTTATGTCTCCACGTGTCCATGGCTCCACATGTTTATGTCTCCACGTGTCCATGTTTCCACGTGTCAACATGTCCATGTCTCCACGTGTCCATGTCTCCACTTGTCCATGTCTCCACGTGTCCATGTCTCCACATGTCCATGTCTCCACGTGTCCATGTTTCCACATGTCTCCACGTGTTCATGTCTCCGCGTGTCCATGTCTCCACATGTTTATGTCTCCACATGTTTATGTCTCCACATGTCCATGTTTCCACGTGTCCATGTCTCCACATGTCCATGTCTCCACGTGTCCATGTTTCCACATGTCTCCACATGTCCATGTCTCCACGTGTCCATGTCTCCACGTGTCTATGTCTCCACATGTCCATGTCTCCACGTGTCCATGCCTCCACATGTCCATGTCTCCACGTGTCCATGTCTCCACGTGTCCATGTCTCCACGTGTCCACATGTCCATGTCTCCACGTGTCCATGGCTCCACATGTTTATGTCTCCACGTGTCCATGGCTCCACATGTTTATGTCTCCACGTGTCCATGTTTCCACGTGTCAACATGTCCATGTCTCCACGTGTCCATGTCTCCACTTGTCCATGTCTCCACGTGTCCATGTCTCCACATGTCCATGTCTCCACGTGTCCATGTTTCCACATGTCTCCACGTGTTCATGTCTCCGCGTGTCCATGTCTCCACATGTTTATGTCTCCACATGTTTATGTCTCCACATGTTTATGTCTCCACATGTCCATGTTTCCACGTGTCCATGTCTCCACATGTTTATGTCTCCACATGTCCATGTTTCCACGTGTCCATGTCTCCACATGTCCATGTCTCCACGTGTCCATGTTTCCACATGTCTCCACATGTCCATGTCTCCACGTGTCCATGTCTCCACATGTTTATGTCTCCACATGTCCATGTTTCCACGTGTCCATGTCTCCACATGTCCATGTCTCCACGTGTCCATGTTTCCACATGTCTCCACATGTTCATGTCTCCACGTGTCCATGTCTCCACATGTTTATGTCTCCACGTGTCCATGTCTCCACGTGTCCATGTCTCCACATGTCCATGTCTCCACGTGTCCATGTTTTCACATGTCTCCACATGTTCATGTCTCCACGTGTCCATGTCTCCACATGTTTATGTCTCCACATGTCCATGTCTCCACGTGTCCATGTCTCCACGTGTCCATGTCTCCACATGTTTATGTCTCCACATGTCCATGTCTCCACGTGTCCATGTTTCCACATGTCCATGTCTCCACATGTTTATGTCTCCACATGTCCATGTCTCCACGTGTCCATGTCTCCACATGTTTATGTCTCCACATGTCCATGTCTCCACGTGTCCATGTTTCCACATGTCTCCACGTGTCCATGTCTCCACGTGTCCATGTCTCCACATGTTTATGTCTCCACATGTCCATGTCTCCACGTGTCCATGTCTCCATGTGTCCATGTCTCCACGTGTCCATGTCTCCACATGTTTATGTCTCCACATGTCCATGTCTCCATGTGTCCATGTCTCCACGTGTCCATGTTTCCACATGTCTCCACATGTCCATGTCTCCACGTGTCCATGTCTCCACATGTTTATGTCTCCACATGTCCATGTCTCCACGTGTCCATGTCTCCATGTGTCCATGTCTCCACGTGTCCATGTCTCCACGTGTTCATGTCTCCACGTGTCCATGTCTCCACATGTTTATATCTCCACGTGTCCATGTCTTCTCCACGTGTTCATGTCTCCATGTGTCCATGTCTCCACGTGTCCATGTCTCCACGTGTCCATGTCTCCACGTGTCCATATCTCCACATGTCCATGTCTCCACGTGCAGTGTCTCCTGCAGCAGAGCGGCTGCGTCACATCCTGGGAGAAGATGACAGCATGCCGACACCCACGATCTTCACTGAGATGGACACACTGCAGCAGGAGGGCGGCGAGTTAGAGTGGAAGGAGTCTGCAAGGTACACACACACACACACACACACACACGCACGCACACACGCACACATACACACACACACACACACACACACACACCACACACACACACACACACACAGGTTTCATTAGTTCAGGATTTAGAGGGTGGAGGCATCATGGGCGTGCTCGCTGACACTACATGTGATTAAAACTTTAAATCACATCACAGCATCCTGCTGCTCGTCAAATCACACCGGCTGCATTCCACGTCTGTCTGTCTCTGCAGGTGGGTGAAGTTTGAGGAGAAGGTGGAGGAGGGAGGAGAAAGATGGAGCAAGCCTCACGTGTCCACGCTGACCCTGCACAGCCTGTTTGAGCTCAGGACCTGCCTGCAGACAGGAAGCATCCTGCTCGACCTGGATGGATACTCGCTGCCGCAGATCGTGGGTGAGACGAAAAACAACCAACATGCAGACGCTTGAAATGTCAGAAAACACCAGACATGGACAAATAAAGAGCACTATCAGCGTGTGAGCTCCATAATTATTAATTATTCCTCATAATTAAGTCCACAGGGCAGGAAGTCACTGAAGAGACCTTGGACGTCTAGAACCATTTTGCATTTAATCAATACAACCTTCAAAATAAAAGATTAAACTCCCTGAATGACGTCAGGGATCTTTTTATTTTATCAGGGTTTCATTGCAATAACTGTCCAAAGAAGTCCAATCCTCCGTCCATGGTTCTGGTTCAGAGTCCTGGGAGTTTTACGTGTCGTACGGGGACAGGAACAGGTTGTGGTTGAGTTTGGTCTGCTGCTCTGTGCTGATGTTCATCCGAGCTGTGAACGTTTCCTCCAGACGACATCGTGGATCGGCAGATAGCCGACGGCCTCGTTCCTCCGGACCTGAGGGAGAAGATCAGCTTCGTGCTGCTCAGGAAACACCGACACCAGACCAAGAAACCGATCCACCGCTCGCTGGCCGACATCGGGAAGTCCAGCGCTGCTTCAAGTGAGCTCATGCCCCGTTTGTACCAAAGTAATCTGATTACACCTTAATGCTTCCTTTACTTTCTTCATGAAATCACCTCGTCTGTGCTCGGCTCTTCTTCTTCTTCTTCTTCTTCTTCTTCTCCTTCTTCTCCTTCTCCTCCTTCTTCTTCTTCTCCTTCTCCTTCTCTTCTCTTCTCCTTCTTCTTCTTCTTCTTCTTCTTCTTCTTCTTCTTCTCTTCTTCTTCTTCTTCTTCTTCTTCTTCTTCTTCTTCTTCCTCTTCTTCATCTTCCACCTTCTTCTCCTTCTCCTCCTCCTTCTCCTCCTCCTTCTCTTCCTTCTTCTTCATCTTCTTCTTCTTCTCCTTCTTCTTCTTCTTCATCTTCTTCATCTTCCCCTTCTTCTCCTTCTCCTCCTTCTCCTCCTCCTTCTCCTCCTCCTTCTCTTCCTTCTTCTTCTTCTTCTTCATCTTCTTCTTCCTCTTCTTCATCTTCCCCTTCTTCTCCTTCTTTTTCTCCTTCTCCTCCTTCTTCTCCTTCTCCTCCTTCTCCTCCTTCTTCTTCTTCATCTTCTGTTTCTTCTTCTTCTCCTCCTTCTTCTCCTTCTTCTCCTTCTCCTTCTTCTCCTTCTTCTCCTTCTCCTCCTTCTTCTTCTTCTTCATCTTCTTTTTCTTCTCCTCCTTCTTTCCTTCTTCTTCTTCTTCTCCTTCCTCCTCCTTCTTCCCCTTCTTCTTCTTCTCCTCCTTCTCCTCCTTCTCCTCCTTCTTCTCCTTTTTCTTCTCCTCCTTCTTCTCCTCCTTCTCCTTCTTCTTCTTCTTCTTCCTCCTCCTTCTTCTCCTCCTTCTTCATCTTCTTCTTCTTTTTCTTCTTCTTCTTCTTCATCCTCTTCTTCTCCTTCTTCTCCTTCTTCTCCTTCTCCTTCTTCTCCTTCTTCTCCTTCTCCTCCTCCTTCTCCTCCTTCTTCTTCATCTTCTTCTTCTTCTTCTTCATCCTCATCTTCTCCTTCTCCTCCTCCTTCTCCTCCTCCTGCTGCTCTGTAGACCTTCGTAGTCCTCAGGGGAACCTGAATCGTAGCACTAGTTCAGCTTCTGGGATCCACCGCTCGACAGAGGACCTTCGCTCTCGGCAGTCGAGCAGCCTCGGTCGCCTGCGTGAGTCGAACTTCTGATGAAGTTTTTTAACGTTCAGCGTCTCTGCGTCTGTTTCTGCTTCAGCTTCAAACTGCTGCATGATTCCAACACCTGAGATGTGTAGAACATGGTTTTTCATGGTTTGTTGTTGTTTGTTTGTTTGTTTTCATGGTGACATATTGTGTGTTTGTTTGTTTGTTTGTTTGTTTGTTTGTTTGTTTGTTTGTTTGTTTGTTTGTTTTCATGGTGACATGTTGTGTGTTTGTTTGTTTGTTTGTTTGTTTGTTTGTTTGTTTGTTTGTTTGTTTGTTTGTTTGTTTGTTTGTTTGTTTTCATGGTGACATGTTGTGTGTTTGTTTGTTTGTTTGTTTGTTTGTTTGTTTGTTTGTTTTCATGGTGACATGTTGTGTGTTTGTTTGTTTGTTTGTTTGTTGGTTTGTTTGTTTGTTTTTTGTTTGTTTGTTTGTTTTCATGGTGACATGTTGTGTGTTTGAAATAATAAACTCATTCACAGATCACGCCCAGAGCCGAAGCATGAACGACATTTCAGACACGCCGAGCACCGACCAGGTAAGAGTTCAGACTTTGGGCTGAAGCTGCAGTGTTTAGTCTGTGTGTGTGTGTTTGGGACTATTTTCAGCAGCGGATGAATCCACATTTGAAGCTCTTGTTGCAGCAGGACAGTGTGTGTTTATATTTGATCATTAGTGTGTGTTCACGGTGATGAAGGAAACACTGACGCTGGGTTTTTAACAGTAACGACTGATCTTTGGAGTCAGAAACTTATAAATACTTCAGGTCAGACACTTTATTATATTTTATACTTTAAATTTATATTTAGTGTCGTCTGAAGTTCATCATGGCTCATTCGTCGAGACATCCAGGAACTAACGAGCTTTGTCTGAGGCTCGCTGATTTAAAACGCTCAGTGATCAAGTTGGAGTTGAAGGCCACTCTAAAAAAAAACACTATGGTTCATGGGAAATGAAGTTTTCATCTGTAGAAACGACTTCTATACAGAAAGAGGGTCAGTCCAGCCAGACGACATACTGTAGACATAATTTCACTAATCCTGAGTGGTATGCAGCCGTGACCCTGTTCTCACACTGTGAGCTCCGACACAAACACGGTCAGGCTGAAGCTGCAAATATGTTGTGAACAACATCTGATCCGGTCTGAATAAAGTTCTGAAGCTGTGGTCACTCACAGAAACTCGCTGTGATCAGCTGATCAGTCGCCCATGGATTATTTCAGCGTTTCCGTGTTTGTCTTTTACGGAAAGTTGAGCCTTGTTTTATGAGAATCGTCGGCGCTGCCTAATCCCTCTGTAATCCACACAGCCCGGCGGCAGCCGAGGTGGGAATTTGATAAGTTGTGTTCGTGCGTGTTTGTACTTTGCAGATTTTTAAGCCTCTTCCTCTCCTGAGCTTCATTGTTCGAGGCTCTCGATGAGTCATGAGTTTCTGTTATTTGCTGTGTGTGTCTCGACAGTAAGTGAGAAACGGACTCGTGCATGTGACTCTGCAGAGTGTCTTTAGGTGTTTGTTCACAGAGGCTGAGTTTCTTTGTGCACGCTCGTACGTCAAAGTACACGACGCCATAAAACGTCTAAACTCGCTGCAGCTGGAGACTAAAACTCGGAGTGATTCCTTGAAATGTCAGTTTTTGTTATTGACGGTTGCTCAGGACCAAGAAGAAGTTAGTTACAGTGAAGCAGGACCGGTCGGTGAATTGACTCTAAAAGCAGCATTAACAGATTATGGAGAGATTTTAATTCTAAGCAGCCACCACGACACTGCCACGTGCTTCCTCCGTCAGCAGGAGGAGGACGGCGAAAAAGCCGCAGCGTGGTGTTGTTTGAGTTTGTACTGTGTGTGATGTAATCACAGGTTTTTACTCCCAAACAAAGACGCTGTAGAAACTCCTGTGAGATGGATTTTATCCTGTGAACCGGCAGGCGGCGGCTGTTAGAATAGATTTTAGGTGTTTCACGCATACTCTCAGCGGCGGTCCTGGCCACATTTGCGCCCTGGGCGAACCTGGGCGAAACCAGGCGCACCCTCTACCTCGTCGTCAACTCCCCCGCCCATGGGGGCGCCCGCTCCGCTGACTTAATGAGCGGTATCGAAAATTTGCGAGGTTTTTTTTCATTTTCGGGCGCTCGTGGCGCCCCCCACAAAATGGCGCCCCGGGCGGCTGCCCTGTCCGCCCGTACCTAAAACCGCTACTGCATACTCTCTGTGAGTCGTGAGGAGACGCAGAGCTGGATCTACGACGGTAGAAACCACGAGTACCTCCACCTCGTCCCTGCCTGGTACTGCGTCTTGCTTCCCATCCCTCCTCAGGCCGAAGTACCCACACCAACCGGCACTAGCAGCCACTGCTACTAACTCTGGCTCCGGCTCCGGCTCCGGCTTCTGGTCCTGCTACGCTTTGTCCCAGTCAGTTTGTGGTGCGTTTGTGGTCAATGGGACAGTGCGCCACTGTCTGCAAAACACTAAAAACTAAATTAAAAACACGTGTAGTCCCTAAAATCTATCTTATTTAAGTTTTAATGAGGGCAGAAGCCGTCCATGTTTGAGGAGGATCTGTCTTTGGTTCCGATGTCACACATAAGCTGAAGGGAAAGGTCATGTGATTTCTCCTCTCTCGTCCACCAGCTGAAAAATAAGTTCATGAAGAAGATCCCTCGCGACGCCGAAGCGTCCAACGTCCTGGTCGGTGAGGTGGATTTCCTGGACAAACCCTTCGTCTCGTTTGTACGTCTGGCTCAGGCCACGACTCTGGGAGGCCTGACCGAGGTTCCTGTGCCAACAAGGTGAGGCGTCCCTCATGGTCCCTGTCTCTGTCCGGTCCGCGTGCATTCAGCGGCCTCGTAAACCATCTGCCCTCACAGGTTTCTCTTCATCCTGCTGGGTCCTCACGGAAAAACCAAGTCCTACAATGAGATCGGCAGAGCCATTGCTACGCTCATGGTGGACGATGTGAGTGACCGGCACTGCCCCGCCCTGATACACCACACTCAGACAATCGTTACATTTGTTTCTTTACTTCCTGTTAGCTGTTCAGTGACGTCGCCTACAAAGCCAGGGACCGCGACGACCTGATTGCAGGCGTGGACGAGTTTCTGGATGAGGTGATCGTCCTGCCTCCGGGGGAATGGGACCCGAAAATACGCATCGAGCCTCCAAAGAAGGTTCCATCAGCAGAAATGAGGCGCGTACACTTTGTCGACCTGGACCTTCTTTTCACATGATTTAGTATCTAAAGCGTCGACTCGTCCCTGACGCCTCGCTCTGTTTCCTTGTTTATCGCAGGAAGTCGGTGCTGAACCTGAACGAGCTGGGTCAGATGAACGGTTCAGCCGGCGGAGCAGCTGGAGGAGAAGATGAAGAGTTCCCGGCTCCTCACGAACTTGGAGAGGAGCTGAAATTCACTGGGAGGTATGAGCGGACCGGAGAGGACTGTGCCTGGCGCCGCAGGGTTCTGGGTCTGTCCTCTGTAACGATGTTTGTCGATAGGTTTGCAGGTGGACTGTGGTTGGACATCAAACGGAAGATCCCGTGGTATTGCAGCGACATCTACGACGGCTTCCACATCCAGTCCATCTCTGCCGTGCTCTTCATCTACCTGGGCTGCATCACCAATGCGATCACCTTTGGAGGACTCCTCGGGGATGCTACCGACAATTACCAGGTCTTCATGAAGCTGCAACATCGTGAACCGACCCAGAAACCGATCCAGAAACCGATCCAGAAACCGATCCAGAAACCGTCTGACGACATCTCTTTTTTTCCCGTAGGGGGTGATGGAGAGTTTCCTCGGCACGGCTCTAGCAGGGACGGTCTTCTGCTTGTTCGGTGGACAGCCGCTCATCATCCTCAGCTCAACTGGACCCATCCTCATCTTTGAAAAGCTGCTTTATGAATTCAGCAAGTAAGACGCACACGAGCAACAAACAGCACACGGATATTCAGATCAGAGGTGACGCCGGTGTTTTCTTTACAGGAGCAACGGCATCGACTACATGGAGCTGCGTCTGTGGATCGGCCTCCACGCGTGCCTGCAGTGTTTCCTGCTGGTCGTCTCGGACGCCAGCTACATCATCAAGTACATGACCCGCTTCACGGAGGAGGGGTTCTCCAGCCTCATCTCCTTCATATTCATCTCCGACGCGATCAAGAAGATGGTGGGTGACGCGTCGTCACGTGAAGATGAAGAAGAAGTTAACACGACGTAACACTGGTGTGTTTCTCAACAGGTAGGAGCCTGGAAGTATTACCCAGTCAACCGGGGCTTCAAACCCGACTACATCACTTCGTACAGGTGTGACTGCGTTCCTCCAGACCAGGGTGAGCCTCCAAATCTGAAATCTCTTTCTTTACATGTTTTAAGGTGCGTTAAAGGTCCAGTGTGTCAGCTGTAGGTGGCGCTATCTACACCACATGGCAGAAATTGTATGTACAGTCGTCCCTCGCTATAACGCGGTTCACTTTTCGCCGACTCGCTGTTTCGCAGATTTTTTAAATGTAATTTTAATGTAATTTTTTACAGTATGAACGCGCACAGAAACTGTGAAATACACGAGTTACTGGTAATATTTTATTTAATGTGTCAAACCTCGTAGATTGTAAAAATGTTTTGATCTTTGGTTTCATTTACTGAAACAGTATCGTTCTTATTTTTGTTAAATCTGGGAAAATTTGAACTTTGAGAGTTTAAATAAGAGAAATGTTGATGCCTGTCTGAGTAAAGTGTATAAAGTGTGTGGTTAGAGGGTTTACGGCCTTAAACATGTAGAATAATTAACTCAAAACTTACTTTGCTTTGTTTATTGCAGGTAATTTTTAGAACGCATCCCCCGCGATAAACGAGGGACGACTGTATTACACAAAATGTTTTCATTACCGTATAATCCTGCAAATAAGAAATTACTCTACTCCAGAACTTTAACTTAGATCGAGACTTTTATAGCTACAGATGCCGTGGGTCCTCTTCCATGTTTCTTGTGTTGTTGTTCATTAATGTGAGCTCCTGTATTTGCAGGAAAAGTTCAACATTTATTAATTTTTTATTTTTCCGTCTGATCTCAGCATAAAGAAACTCACTGACACTCGCTGTTTGTTTAAAACTGAAATGTAACGATGTCAGCTTGTGGTTTTAAATAATTAAATAATTAATGGATCCGTCCACAGTTTCCTGGGTTAACCTTCGTTTCATGGAGGCGTTTGAATCTTAATCTAATGTGAATTAACGAGATGTTTCCAGATGTTTGCTTTCACTCTGTGATGATCCGTCTGTTTCTGTTTCTGCCTCGTTCTGATGCTTTCTGACAAAGTGAGTATTCACCTGCTGATAAAACGTTTAAACAACATTTAAGTAACGTAACTGGAGGAATACCGTGAAGCCCGTGAGCCTCTACACTCTGCAAAGTTTAAACCTACTGGAAAGTTTCCAATCTTTCCTTTCTTTGACTGGGTTGTAATGTTACTCATCATTCATTTTTTTTTTTTCATGTTTTCCCTCCTCAGCGTCTGGGCTGGGTTTCAATGTTTCAGCTCCTCTCGCAGACGATAACATGACTCTGCTGGTAAGTGACGAACTGTAGATCTTCTGTTCCTCTTTGTGAAGGTGACACTAAAGGAACTGAAATGTATTTATAGTTGTTTGTTCTGTAAATGTTCGTTATCTTGTATTAATCAAGCATCTCGTCTCTGAAACCAAACTGAGCAAAGACTGAAAGTTTCTTTGGGTCTAATATGTTTGACATGGGAAGCGTTCCGGTTTGTCTTGACCACGTTTGTTGATCAGTGAGATTCGGTTGCTTCGTGTCAGGAGCTGAGATGCTGGAAGTTTTTCTCGCCTCTGAAGTTGCTAAACGGACTGTCGAGGAAGTTTCGGCCCAGATATCTGTTTTCCGGTGACCTTGGATTGTCACCAGACAAAGTGAAAACATCGTATTAACTTTCTGTGACTTCTGTCTGTGCTGATATTCAGGAGAGCTGAAGATGTGTCCTAATCTAAATAAAGTGGTGAGACACGAAAACTACAATACTACTTGGATACATTTACAAATATCAAGTAAAATCTGTGAATATCTGTACTTTGATATAAAAAAGCTTCTCCTGTATCAGAAGTCGGGGAGCATGATTTTACTTTACGCTGTAAAATGTGAAGAACAGATCAGAGAAGGTGAGATGTTCATCCTGACTCCTCAGCTTCTCACTACCCTGAGTTACCCTGGGGAAGAGCAGAGATGTATAGTAACGAAGTGGAACTACTTAAGTACTAAAATGCAGTATCTGTACTTTTTTGGAGTATTATTTTTTCCCCAACTTCAACTTTTACTGCACTACATATTTTTGATGAGTTTAATACTTTTACTCGGATACATGTTTCATGTGCTGAGTCGTTACTCGTTACTATTGTAGCGTCCAGCCGGACACGTGATGAATGACGAGGCGATATTGAACAAACTGCATTTATTGCTGAACGGTTTGGTTCCAGGACTCGGTGACTGTCGGCCGGAACCACGACAAAAAACAACTGAACAGTCCCGGCCTCACATCAACCTCGCTCGTGCGCCGTACGTCATACACCTGACTCACGCAGGTGCGCTCTCTCACCTGCTGCCCCGCCCCCTCGCTCTGCATTCATTCAGACGCATTCACAGACCATGGGAAATCACAGAACTCTACCATGAACATTGTAACACTGTAACATTAGAAGTTGTGCCTTAATAAATATTTGAAATAATATAAACAACAGTACTTGTACTTGTACTTTCAGTACTTGTACTTGTACTTTTACTTTCAGTACTTTTACTTGTACTTTTACTTTCAGTACTTGTACTTGTACTTTTACTTGTAGTTTTACTTTCAGTACTTGTACTTTTACTTGTACTTGTACTTTTACTTTCAGTACTTTTACTTGTACTTTTACTTTCAGTACTTGTACTTGTACTTTTACTTTTAGTGCTTGTACTTGTACTTTTACTTGTACTTTTACTTTCAGTACTTGTACTTGTACTTTTACTTTCAGTACTTTTACTTGTACTTTTACTTTCAGTACTTGTACTTGTACTTTTACTTGTAGTTATACGTTGAGTACTTGTACTTGTACTTTTACTTTCAGTACTTGTACTTTTACTTGTAGTTTTACTTTCAGTACTTGTACTTTTACTTGTACTTGTACTTTTACTTTCAGTACTTTTACTTGTACTTTTACTTTCAGTACTTGTACTTGTACTTTTACTTTCAGTACTTGTACTTGTACTTTTACTTGTACTTTGACTTTCAGTACTTGAGTAGCAATTTTTTACATACTTCTACTTGTAATACTTAAGTACAAAACATGTTGAATACTTTAGTACTTTCACTTAAGTATGGTGTTTAAAGAACACTTCAACTTCTACTCAAGTCAGTTTTTTGATGTAGCACTTGTACTTCTACTCCGTTACTGCAGTACTTTATACGTCTCTGGGGAACAGACAGGTCGTCAGTTCTGATGTGGATGTTCTGGTGTTTGGTGGGTTCGGTTCGGTTCAGCTGGAGACGGTGACAGACAGAGCGGTGTGTCGTCTGCATGCGAGCGGTTAATCAGACCCAGAGAAGTCGTGTCAACAGCAGATATGAATACTCGAGTATTAAGTGGTTGAACGGTTCCAGATTATGCTGTACTCATCTCATCTCTATAAAATATTATATATAATTGCAATAATTAATATTTTGTGGCTCTGAATGTTAAAATAAAAGTGACGCCATGTTCTTTCCCCTCAATGTAGGAAGATCAACGTTAACTTTCAGAGACTTCTAGGAGTGATTCTGAGACGCTTGATAAATACAAAACATAACATTAAAATAAATAAATAAATAAATAAATAAATAAATAAATACAAATCTAACATGAGTTTTTATTCAGAGCACTGTGGCTGCTGTTTCTATGTGCTGTTCTCTTTTCTTCTGTTATCGCTTCTTTTCTCTCTTTCGTGTCTTCTCCTTCGGTTTCCTCCTCCTCCTCCTCCTCCTCCTCCTCCTCCTCCTCCTCCTCCTCCTCCTCCCTTCCTGTGCCTGTAGTTTAACCTGACAGACATGGACTGGAGTCAGCTGAGTAAGAAAGACTGCGTGAAGTTCGGTGGCACGCTGGTGGGGAAATCCTGTAAGTATGTCCCCGACCTGGCCCTCATGTCCTTCATCCTCTTCTTTGGCACCTACTCCATGACTGTGTCTCTCAAGAAGTTCAAGTTCAGCCGCTACTTCCCAACGAAGGTAAGACAGGAGAGCAGGTGTGGAGGCTTGCATTGATTTTGTTACGGTGTCTCCTGCATGAGAAATGTTGGATTCTTGAAGCAAAGCATGAAATCGTTCACTTTAAAGGACGAGGCCGGTGAAGTTTTCAGGAATAAATGTAACATTGCTTTGGCTCTCAGAGCATCATGGTCTTCATCCTTTAAAGTGACTGAATGCATGAAGACATCATGAGCTTAAAGTAAACGGCTTGGACCCAGCTTCAGCCCGTCCTCCATCCCTGTACATGAGTGTCCTCTCCTCTGCCCTGCCCTCATCGTTCCAGCTCCGTAGCCTCATCAGTGATTTTGCCATCATCATTTCCATCCTGGTCTTCTGTGGACTGGACTGTCTCCTGGAGCTCGACACCCCCAAACTGCACGTGCCCACTAAGATCAAGGTCCACGCCTCCCTGAACTCTCTCACCTTCACTGCATGGATGCACAGATGCATGGATGCATGGATGCAGGGATGCATGGATGCATGGATGCAGGGATGCAGGGATGCAGGGATGCATGGATGCAGGGATGCATGGATGCACGGATGCAGGGATGCATGGATGCATGGATGCAGGGATGCATGGATGCACGGATGCAGGGATGCATGGATGCAGGGATGCATGGATGCATGGATGCAGGGATGCATGGAGGACGTAGTTGATCTTTTAAATCAGTCGTTTGATTTTGATGTAACGATTCTTTCTTCTCTTTCCCGTCCTCACTTTCTCGTCTACACGTCTTTCTCTTTGTCTCTCTCTGTCCTCCCTCTGTCTCTGTCCTCCCTCTGTCTCTGTCCTCCCTCTGTCTCTGTCCTCCCTCTGTCTCTGTCCTCCCTCTGTCTCTGTCCTCCCTCCGTCTCGTGTAGCTGAGGAAGCTAATCAGTGATTTTTCCATCTTCATGTCCATCCTGTGCTTTGTGGGTCTGGATATGTTGATGGGCTTAGACACACCCAAACTAATCGTTCCGACTGAATTCAAGGTATTTGATTTGATTCCACCTGAGGCGTGTGCGTGTTCATGTGTGACGCTTGTTTTGAAACATGTGACTGCCGCTCTGCATGTGTGTGTGTTTCTCTGTGCACGCTAGCTGTGCTGGGAAGTAAGTACATTTACTCGAGTACTGATTTATCTGGTGGCCCTGAGCCACTGGACTAAACTATCTGTAACTAACTGTATTATAAAGTATTTGGAAGCAGTACAGTGTAATAATAACAAGTGTACTCACTTTGCTGATAGTACTGTGTTCTATAGATTTATATTTCATTATTGTGTGTGTGTGTGTGTGTGTGTGTGTGTGTGTGTGTGTGTGTGTGTGTGTGTGTGTGTGTGTGTGTGTGTGTGTGTGTTCAGCCCACGCGTTCGGACCGCGGCTGGCTGGTGATGCCGTTCGGGAAGAACCCCTGGTGGTGGTACCTGGCCAGCTCCATCCCGGCTCTCCTGGTCACCATCCTCATCTTCATGGACCAGCAGATCAGCGCCGTCATCGTCAACCGCAAGGAGAACAAACTGAAGGTCTGGTTCTGGTTCTGGTGCTAAATGTTTGGGTCGTCCGGTATGAACTGCACGTTTGAGACGATGGTGATGGCTCCAGAACCTTCTCTTTCTTCTGCCGGAGCCACTGGAGTTTTGTCTTTGTGTTGGGTTTCAAATATCTCTGTTGTTCTGTCACTGCAGAAAGGTTGTGGTTATCACCTGGACCTGTTCTGGGTGGGCGTGCTGATGGCCGTGTGCTCCTTCATGGGTCTGCCCTGGTACGTCGCGGCCACCGTGATCTCCATCGCTCACATCGACTCTCTGAAGATGGAGAGCGAGTCGAGCGCCCCCGGAGAGCAGCCACAGTTCCTGGGCGTCAGGTAAGCCCGACCCGACTCTGAACGCGGCGTGACTCTTCATCACTCTGTGGGTTTAATACTTTGTGGTTTCCAGGGAGCAGAGGCTGACGGGGACGCTGGTGTTCGTTCTGACTGGACTCTCAGTTTTCCTCGCTCCTGTTCTCCAGGTGAGCTCGCAGATGAATGTAGAAGGAAGATCGATGAAGAAGTCTCTTGTTCATTTCATCTAACGTTTTAATCCAGTTCATCCCCATGCCGGTCCTGTATGGCGTGTTCCTGTACATGGGCGTGGCCTCGCTCAGTGGCATCCAGGTAGATCACAGCGACGAATCCGACTTTCACTGTCCGCAAATCATGAACGTGTAAATAACGAGGACGTGTTTCTGTTCCAGTTCTGGGAGCGGATCAAGTTGTATCTGATGCCCCCCAAACACCAGCCGGACTTCTCCTTCCTGCGTCACGTCCCTCTGAGACGCGTCCATCTCTTCACCCTCGTCCAGATCACGTGTTTGGCGGTCCTCTGGATCCTCAAGTCCACCTTCCTCGCCATCATCTTCCCGGTCATGGTGAGCGTCCTGCACCTGAACATTTCACGTGATCCCGCCAGACACCAGATCATGTCCATAGAGGCTGCTGAGTTACATTGCTCCTATTCTGGCATGACACCAGCTCCGCTCCTCAAACCTCCTCTGTGCATGATCTTTAACGTTATCTAACAGGTGGAGTATTAGCTGACGGATTTTGTGTCGTGAGAATCTCTCAGACTTTATTTCAGACGTCTAACTTCAACACTTGAAGACGAACATTCATCTCCAGGTTTTAGGATTCGTTCCTGCAGCAGCTGTCTTAGAGGAACGCTTCGCTCTCTGCTCTCATGAAATGACTCTTTAGGAGAGCAGACGTGAGGCAAAGCACAGGTGTGCATTAATCATGGTAATGAAGGCTGCGTGCTGTGCTGTGCATGCTGTGAGGTGTCTGCACATGGATGCATAGTTATGCACTAATGCTGATGCCGTTATAGACTTGTGCTTTATTTGGAGATACCTGTTGTTATCTTGACCACTCCTAGGTCAGAGGTCAGAGTGGGGGAGCCACTGATCGATGTTCAGATGAAACAGAGACTTCTTTAGATGCTCCACAGATTGTTCTGATCCGTCTCTGTCTGCAGATTCTGGGTCTGATGGTCGTCCGGAAGCTTCTGGATCTGATGTTCTCCCAACACGACTTGGCCTGGCTGGACGACATCCTGCCGGACAAAGACAAGAAGAAGAAGGAGAAGAAGGAGGCGGAGCCGGAGAGCGACGAGGAGGTGAGGGAACCGCACACACACACACACACACACACACACACACACACACACACACACACACACACACACACACACACACACACACCGTGATGTCCAAACTGTGTGTGTGTCGCTCCATCTGTGTCGTTTCTCTGACTAATACTGTGTGTTTCTCCTCTCTGTCCCAACAGTGTTGCTGAAGGCACTGTACCACACTTACTACAGTCTTTCTGTGTCCGTCCTCGTCTTAGTGCATCTGTCCGCCTGTCCGGCTGCGTTCCAACACTTTGCACTTTGTCAGCGTCCGTGTTAACCTAAAGATGCTCCACTGGAGGATGACACTCGTGCTAATCTAGATTTTTGTCACCAAATCTATCGTCACACCAGAAAGTCAAACTAACTCAGTGACTCTGTCTGTGCAGCATCATCACTGAAATGTTTCATAAAGTCTGTTTCATTCATGGCACCTGAAGCTGAGACAAAACACTCCCAACTTTATTTCAGGAGAAACATTGCTACAAAAATGGTTTCACATTTTCGAAAAAAACTCCAAAGCTATCAACAAATACGAATAAAAGTTACAGAGTCATAAACTGCAGCCTCCAGCTTTCAGGCTCGACAGAAACTAAATAAAACTTCAATGTTCTCTGTTCAACAATCGACCCTCGACAGGTCAAAACCAACTTTTAATTCAGAGTCAGGTGAGAAACTCACGCGCTGCTTTCCACGCTTTAAAAACGCGTCACAAACAAACAGCTCAGATTCATCTGATCGTGACGATATGACAGAAATCTAGAACGTGTCGAGTCTCATGCTCTAAATCTGTCCTGCATGCCGACTGCTTCCTGTTTGTGTCGCTCAGCCCGGCAGCTCCGCCCCTCCTCCGGTGAAGATTGCCATGGAGGCGATGGAGCCGGTCCCTGTCCACGTGAACCCCCCGACCCCGAACCAAACCTCTGAGTGTGAGTACTGCACCTGCCTCCCTGTGGCTGGATTACAAGATTCAAGGAAAAATAAGAGTTCATTCATTCTCAAAAACCTTCAGTTCATCCAGATTTGGATTTCTTGATTGACTTTTTTTGCACACCCCGATGTTATTAGTCTGGAGGTGGATACCTGGCGTCGTTATCAGCACCATGCGGCCTGATCCAGGACTTTGGATCAGGTTCTTGGTTCAAGATGATCTTTCAAAGCCTGATAACATTACTTTGGCAGCATCATCTCTACATTTATGGTTCCCAACTTACACGCTAGAGTAAATTCACAATTAATATGTGACAATATAAACTATAGAAATGTTGATTTCTGATATATTACAATATATTTAATAGCACGGTATATAGTATGTTTCCCTGTGGCGTCTGTTCCACTGTATTTACTTCACTTTTCTGATGGTTTTCTTCATCTTCATCATCTTTGTGTCTGTGTTTGTGTCCACGCCGTGTGTTTCTCTTCACGTGTGTGTTTCCTCCACAGGAGACGAACCCGTACTCGACAGTCACGTCCGATCAGACTGAGTTGGACCGCAGGTACTGTGTGCTGAAACTGCACGTGCCCTGCAGCGATCTGCTTCACTCACCTGACACAAACACTGGCTGGAACACCTTCACACAAGCAAACACCACTTAGGCTGCATCGCTCGTATTTATTTGTTTTAGACGTTTTATGTGCAGTATGCATCATTCAGAGCACCTGCATAGAAAGTACTGTGTACAATGCAGTGCATGAGGCCCGAAGACATTTGTGCATACTCTAGGTCAGAGGTTTTCAAAGTCGACACTGTGACAGACGACATCCTATCTGCACCCTCCCTCTATGTATTCTGATTACATATGCATGATCAAAAACTAGCGAGAGCCAAACATCGACAAGGTCAACAACAAGAGACAGAGCAGCCATCAACTTCATCTTCTCTGCCATAGACATTAATGAAAACATTTCCTCCATAAAATATGATCCAGTTTCACCAGAATCAGTGAAATAGTTGCTGCTGTGTGACTTAGTGCCGTAAAGCGTTACGTACTTCTCCAGACCCGGAGCCCAAAGTTACATAGTGTGAGAACAGACGTACGAATGACAGAGACACCGTTCACCTGATCACAGGTCAGAGTGGGTCACCTGATCACGGGTCAGAGTGGGTCACCTGATCACGGGTCAGAGTGGGTCACCTGATCACGGGTCAGAGTGGGTCACCTGATCACGGGTCAGAGTGGGTCACCTGATCACAGGTCAGAGTGGGTCACCTGATCACAGGTCAGAGTGGATCACCTGATCACAGGTCAGAGTGGTTCACCTGATCACAGGTCAGAGTGGGTCACCTGATCACAGGTCAGAGTGGGTCACCTGATCACAGGTCAGTGTGGGTCACCTGATCACAGGTCAGAGTGGGTCACCTGATCACAGGTCAGAGTGGTTCACCTGATCACAGGTCAGAGTGGGTCACCTGATCACAGGTCAGAGTGGGTCACCTGATCACAGGTCAGTGTGGGTCACCTGATCACAGGTCAGAGTGGGTCACCTGATCACAGGTCAGAGTGGGTCACCTGATCACAGGTCAGAGTGGGTCACCTGATCACAGGTCATAGAGCGTGTGTTTATGACTGAAGATGCAGCGTGTCGACAAAAAATAAGATCTGGATCATCCAAAATGAGCTGCAGCGATTAGCTGATTAATCAGGTAGATTTATTATTAATATAGTTTATTATTATTTTAACATTTCTAGTTCGAGTCGATTTACAGGTTATGTCAGTAAAATCTACAAAATGTTTTTGATCGGTCAGACTCAAAATTTAAACTAGAAATGTTAAAATAATAATAAACTATATTAATAATAAATCTACCTGATTAATCAGCTGATTAATCAGCTAATCGCTGCAGCTCATTTTGGATGATCCAGATCTTATTTTTTGTCGACACGCTGCATCTTCAGTCATAAACACACGCTCTATGTCAGTGTGTATTTCTGAGCTTGTGTGTGTGTGTACAGTATTGCTGCATGTGTGTGTGTGTACAGTATTGCTGCATGTGTGTGTGTGTGTGACCTGTTCCTCAGCATCACTCTGCACCTGAAGATCTCCTGCCCTCCCTCACCTGCAAACTCCCAGACCGACCTCGTCCCCGGCGAGTCTCCACGCCAGCCCCAGGTCCAGGTCCAGGCGGAGTCAGACTACGAGGAGTCCGTACAGCAGCAGCACGGCCTCCATCCACCTCCACCTCCTCATGACATGCACAGAGACTTTCACCGCAAACTGCACACTCACTTCAGTGACCTGTGTGGTGAGACCGTACTGTAGACACACACACTCAGAGAGAGAGAAGGTGCAAAGTGTTGCATACTGATCATAACTCAGTCAAATCAAATTTTATTTGTATAGCCCAAAGTCACAAAGTATATTTTCCTTTACTGTGACTGCATCTTCAACCAGACTAGGCACAACCTAATTTTAATTTGACATTAATTGGCTTTTTATCCGATACCTCAAACTGTGACAGTCGGCTTCCTGTAGTGACGAATTAAAACATTAATGTTCAAAATGAGAAATGCATGAACCTCTGAACGTGTTAGATTTCTGTATTATTCATTTGTTTGTTTAAAGAAGACGATGAAAATAAAACCTGTTTAAATCCATTTTTACGTTTGGCTCCTCGTCACTTTTAAAACTCAAACATTTGGTTTCTTCAATTAGAAGATTAAAAACACCAACACTTGAATATATTTTTAGACTTTTCCTTGTTACAGTATTTTAAAGTTCTGGTAGATTTTGTCTCAAACATTCATGATGAAACATTTCAGAGTATCGGCTCTCTGGTGACAACTGGTGGACAAGCGTGGCGTGTAACCCTCCAGAACACGAGCTCCCAATCTGACCAGTTCTGTTTCCTGTGTTTAACGGCTACAAAATAAAGCAGCGAGCAGGTGACATGAGAAGCAGTTTTTATTTGTCATCTTGTAACAGCAGCATTTCCTTTAAGGTCAAACATGACAAACATTTCAGGACTTGAACCTGTGTGAACCTTCAGCGACGTCGGACCACCTTAAAAACACCAACATGAACTGTCAAACATTTTCAAACTCAAACTCTGAAGCTGGAAGCGTCAGCTGAAGTGTCAGAATGCAAAGTGAGATCAATAAAAGTCAAAAAGGAAAAAGTCAGGAATGCACAGCTTTTATTCAAACTTAAAAAAGGAATGACTGACAGCTGATCAGGAGGAGGAAGAAGTGGAAACGCCGAGACCTTCGAGCAGGAGCAGCTTAGTTTCCTCCTCTCAGACGGAGCACGAGGTGGAGGGTGGACTCCTTCTGGATGTTGTAGTCGGAGAGGGTGCGACCGTCCTCGAGCTGTTTGCCGGCGAAGATGAGACGCTGCTGGTCTGGAGGGATGCCCTCCTTATCCTGGATCTTAGCCTTCACGTTCTCGATGGTGTCGCTGGGCTCCACCTCCAGGGTGATGGTCTTTCCGGTCAGGGTCTTCACAAAGATCTGCATACCTCCTCTCAGACGGAGCACGAGGTGGAGGGTGGACTCCTTCTGGATGTTGTAGTCGGAGAGGGTGCGACCGTCCTCGAGTTGCTTTCCAGCGAAGATGAGACGCTGCTGGTCTGGAGGGATGCCCTCTTTGTCCTGGATTTTAGCTTTGACATTTTCAATGGTGTCGCTGGGCTCCACCTCCAGGGTGATGGTCTTTCCAGTCAGGGTCTTCACGAAGATCTGCATACCTCCTCTCAGACGGAGCACGAGGTGGAGGGTGGACTCCTTCTGGATGTTGTAGTCGGAGAGGGTACGGCCATCCTCGAGTTGTTTGCCGGCGAAGATGAGACGCTGCTGGTCTGGAGGGATGCCCTCCTTATCCTGGATCTTAGCCTTCACGTTCTCGATGGTGTCGCTGGGCTCCACCTCCAGGGTGATGGTCTTTCCAGTCAGGGTCTTCACAAAGATCTGCATCTTGGCACTAAGAGGGGGGAAAAACAAAAAAAACATTTAATGACAGAAAATTGAACAAAACTTCAGAAGTTGTTTGTTGTTCGGCAGAAAGAGCTCCGCCTTAAAGGGGGGTGGTCTGCTGATGTCACAAACAGGCCTGTTAAAGACAAATATATAACAAACACACTTCCTGTGAACAGCTGTACTGATGACTAACGACATGGACGTTACGGATGGAAGTTGAGAACCGGTTCTGTCCGTTTCAATTCACTGAGGCTAGCCGCGTTGAGCTAACAGCCGGTTTAATGCTTCGACTTTTTTAAAAACATTTAGTACAAACAGTTTAACACCGAGTCTAACGGCGGTTACCGGACGAACCGCGCAGTGACGCAGCTGTTAGCTCTGTCTTAGCCGGCCTGCTAACACCGAGCTAACAGCTGACGGAGCTACCGTTGCTAAGGTAACCGGATGTGGTCGGTGTTTGTTGTGTTTTAAGACGCCACAGAATCATAAACAACCGATTTTACCTCCTCGGTGATTATCGTCTCACTTTAGGCTGATTTAAACGACTTAATTAAAGAAGCTGAATTATGATTAAAGCGTTTTTTTTTCCCCGGTTAGGCCGCGGCTAGCCTCGTTAGCATCTGACGTAGTTATTTATTCGTTCGTTAAATTAACCGCGAAAACATAAAATAACGTAAATAACATTATACAGTTTAAACCTGATGTCGTCGTGATAATTATTTAATAAAAACACTCACAAACAAATTGTTCCTGCCGGTGTCTGTCCTCTCTCTTCCGGTCGGTGTCAGCTTGTGTCGCTCAGAGCGCAGCGGAGGGTTTATATAGACACCAGGCACCGTGTCCTTCCGCCGGCCCGCACAGTGGAACTATAACAAACATTTTTATCCGTAAACAGCCCGAACATGCACGTGCTGTCAAACAAACACACACATTCGCTCTTTAAGCTCATTAATAAAGTTTTCTTTATTTTTAATTGGGAAACACAAGAAGCGTTTTAAATCCGAGTGAGGGTGAAAAATAACCCGTTTACATCCTGCGCGGATGGAGACATAAGAGGCGAGAAGCCTCGGGCAAACAGGAAACAGGAAGCAATACAAAATAAAATGAAGCTATCATAAAATATTTATTATTATTTTATTTATATGTTTGTTTTGAAAATAAATGAATAAAAGACAAGACAAAGACAGATGATTAAGAAAAGTTAAAACAGACAGATAAACACAGAGACATATATATATATATATATATATATATATATATATATATATATATATATATATATATATATATATATATATATATATATATATATATATATACATATATATATATATATACATATATATATATATACATACATATATATATACATATATATATACATATATACATATATATATACATATATATATATATATATATATACACACACACACATATATATATATATATACACACACACATATATATATATATATATATATAGTTGGGGGGGGGTAAATTCCTTAAACAAAGGGTAATAAATCGTGAGCATATTGATTGTGACCTTTTCCCCTCGGCATCATCGCCACTGACAAACACGCTGCATCATCTCAGTCATTAATCACAAACTGACAAAACATTTGAAAACTCATCGATATTTTTACCCCATGACCTTTGACCTGAGGGTCACCCAGTCATTACTATTCAGCGGTTATCCCAAACAACACTGATGACCAGCTGTGTGAGCGCTTCCTCTCTGTAATTGTCTTTTGATTCCAGATAATCATTTACACGACGTTTCATCTGAAGCTTTAAAAACAAACGGCTGACATTTTATTATTCGTCACTGTGAGAAAGAAATGACATATTCTAAATGCCACTGCAATAAAATGAGAATGCAGGAATGCAGGGAGAGAGAGTTTTTCTTTTATGTTATTACCGTAAACACAGATCCTCTGAGTTTGGATGATGCCGTGTGCTGAAGCTGAAGCTCATTCAGCCGGTTCTGTTCAGCCCAAACTCAGCAGGTCTCCATCTGAAACTCAACTCAAAACCTTTTATAACGCTTTGAATGATTTGTGTTGTATATTCTCAGTGTGATGTAGTCTCTGAGATGTCCCCACAGACTGTCTAAAACCTGGACGTGGTCTCCGTGACGTCCCCGCAGACTGTCTAAAACCTGGACGTGGTCTCCGTGACGTCCCCGCAGACTGTCTAAAACCTGGACGTGGTCTCCGTGACTGTAGGACCCTAAATGACAAAAACACCAATGTCCACGCAGCGCTGCTTTAATTGAAACTGTATGTATCACGTCTGGGTTCAGATTTGAGAACACCTCGCACACGTTGCTGCTGCTCGTTACCGTTAACGGTTGATGAAATAAACAGGAACAAACACTGAGCTAACGAACGCCTCACAGTGAGTTACAGCTGTGGCTGCTCTCTGCTGAACTCAAACATCCTGGACTGATGTTTGAGCATCTCTGGCCTCAGTGCCGTGAGTCTGACCCATGCCGTGAGTCTGACCCATGCCGTGAGTCTGACCCATGCTGTGAGTCTGACCCATGCCGTGAGTCTGACCCATGCCGTGAGTCTGACCCATGCTGTGAGTCTGACCCATGCCGTGAGTCTGACCCATGCCGTGAGTCTGACCCATGCCGTGAGTCTGACCCATGCCGTGAGTCTGACCCATGACTCACAGCATGGGTCAGACTCACAGCATGGTGTATTAATGATCTCATTGTGTTGTTGCTGCACTCATCACAGACTCTCTGTGTAACAGCAGCAGCTTTAAACGCAGACAAAGCTGATGTATCTGTGGCTCTGCAGACGCCTGCGCTTCATTAAACTTGTGTGGGCAGCGCTCAGTTTCCTCAGAGCGCCTAACATCATCAAGCATCTGGTTAAAAGCTTCTCAACAGTGGAATTAAGCGCAGCAGGAAACTGTGAAACTGCCACCGTGGCAGGAAGCGTTATCTCCGTATTAGCATTCAGGATGGCGACAGAAGGAATCATTAGCGCGGTGAAATGGGTTGACGGAGGGGAAATGCTGCGGGGCAGGATCCGCCTCCACCCATCAGAGCACGTTTGCAAGATAACGACAAAAAATGAAGCCCAAAAAGTGCAGGATGGGAAAGTAAAGAGTTAGACTGCAAAGAAACTTTCAGGAATATTAAGGAGATTAAAATCGTTTCATGTCGGAGTTTTACTGATGACAAATCACGGCGAGTTCATGGAGACGGATTACTCTTTACGCCTCGACAGAAATCAATAAATCCAAAAAAAGAAATAAAAAGAAATTATCAGCTGAAATACATGCTGCATATTTATGAGATTATCTTCCTATGGAAATTCAAAAATAACAAAAAATATCTGGAATTTAAAAAAGATTTGAAAAAAAATAGAAACTATGAAAAGAGAAATTCAACAATCGTACAGAGAGACACAGACTGTCTAAAACCTGGACGTAGTCTCTGTGACGTCCCCGCAGACTGTCTAAAACCTGAACGTAGTCTCCGTGACGTCCCCGCAGACTGTCTAAAACCTGGACGTAGTCTCTGTGACGTCCCCGCAGACTGTCTAAAACCTGGACGTAGTCTCTGTGACGTCCCCGCAGACTGTCTAAAACCTGGACGTAGTCTCCGTGACGTCCCCTCAGACTGTCTAAAACCTGGACGTAGTCTCTGTGACGTCCCCGCAGACTGTCTAAAACCTGGACGTAGTCTCTGTGACGTCCCCGCAGACTGTCTAAAACCTGGAGGTAGTCTCTGTGACGTCCCTGCAGACTGTCTAAAACCTGGACGTAGTCTCCGTGACGTCCCTGCAGACTGTCTAAAACCTGGACGTAGTCTCTGTGACGTCCCCGCAGACTGTCTAAAACCTGGACGTAGTCTCTGCGACGTCCCCGCAGACTGTCTAAAACCTGGAGGTAGTCTCTGTGACGTCCCTGCAGACTGTCTAAAACCTGGACGTAGTCTCCGTGACGTCCCCGCAGACTGTCTAAAACCTGGACGTAGTCTCTGTGACGTCCCCGCAGACTGTCTAAAACCTGGAGGTAGTCTCTGTGACGTCCCTGCAGACTGTCTAAAACCTGGACGTAGTCTCCGTGACGTCCCCGCAGACTGTCTAAAACCTGGACGTAGTCTCTGTGACGTCCCCGCAGACTGTCTAAAACCTGGACGTAGTCTCTGCGACGTCCCCGCAGACTGTCTTAAACCTGGACGTAGTCTCCGTGACGTCTCCGCAGACTGTCTAAAACCTGGACGTAGTCTCTGTGACGTCCCCGCAGACTGTCTAAAACCTGGACGTAGTCTCTGCGACGTCCCCGCAGACTGTCTTAAACCTGGACGTAGTCTCCGTGACGTCCCCTCAGACTGTCTAAAACCTGGACGTAGTCTCTGTGACGTCCCCGCAGACTGTCTAAAACCTGGACGTAGTCTCTGTGACGTCCCCGCAGACTGTCTAAAACCTGGAGGTAGTCTCTGTGACGTCCCTGCAGACTGTCTAAAACCTGGACGTAGTCTCCGTGACGTCCCTGCAGACTGTCTAAAACCTGGACGTAGTCTCTGTGACGTCCCCGCAGACCGTCTAAAACCTGGACGTAGTCTCTGCGACGTCCCCGCAGACTGTCTTAAACCTGGACGTAGTCTCCGTGACGTCTCCGCAGACTGTCTAAAACCAGGACGTAGTCTCCGTGACTTCATCCTATAACATAAGCAGGCACTGCTTTATTTTAGCTTGCTGCCTTTTTATTACTTTATAAAAAATCTGATGTTTCGAGCTCAAACTGTCTTTTGTTCTTGTTCAGAGGAATCAAAAAAAAAAAAAACGTTTACCTCGACCCTCAGCGACTATCTTTCATTTAAAAAACATTATTTCTGGAGACACGTTGATCGTTTTGTTCCTTTTCCTGAGTGTCAGGAGTTCCTGACTGTGACTTCATGCAGGACGAACACACACAAACAGAAATCAATAAAGGCTGCATACATAATCAGCAGACAGGCGGAGGAATCATCCACCCACTCGTTGGAGCTTATCTGCACACTGCAACTGAAACTTATTTATCATTTCTGACATTTTCTGTAATGCAATCAAAATAATAATAAATAATAAATATAATAATAAGTCGTGGATCAAACACAGTTTCAGTCTGAAACAATCAGCAGGAGGCGTCCGTGTTTAGAAAGTCTTTTATACTTTTTATTGAAGTTTTATTTATTTATTTAGGGAAACTGTTAACATCTGTCTTCTCATAATGAAAATGTACATTTATCAATCTGCATAAAACATCACATGTACAGTACATCAAAATAAATACATCATCTGGTGGGCTGACTGATCGCTCAGTTAACTACAGCTACAGCTATTCACATCGCAAACCTCCACATCTGCAACAACACGTGTTTGTTCCTTTTTGAACCCGAGCCGGTCCGGTCCTGAGGACTCCGAGGCCGGTCTACGACATGTGAGGGATAAGACGGCGGCACTGCACCGGCCACAAAGTCAGAGATTTAAATACAACGTAACTACAGCTAAAGCCAGAGCCGGACCGGCCGGAGTAAAGAGGCCTCGAATGTGACGTCAGGCTGGGGGGAGGTCGGGGACACGAGACATCCTGTGACGGAGACATGAAGGAGCCGCTCACTTCCTGTTTTTAGCATTTCGTGGCACCAGACTCACGAGTTTGGATGTAAACAAAAATCGACCTGCCAACGCGCCGAGACTCGTAAAGTCGTAATCCTCAAGATTTCAGGTTGAACTGCTGACTCAGAACAAACGTTAAAGCAACGCTGACAAACGCTGCTACCAGACGTAGCATGTTGATGCTACGCTGACCTGTAACCAGGTGAACGGGAGCAGTACGTAACGCTTCACGGCAGAAAGTCAGACTGATGGACGGTAAACTGTTGCTGCTGTTAGCTAACGTTAGCTAATGTTAGCTGCTTTTAGCTAATGTTTGCTCAGTTTGTTAGCTGACGTCATCTAACATTAGCTCAGTTTGTTAGCTACTGTTAGCACAGTTTGTTAGCTGTGCTTAGCTAATGTTAGCTTCATTTTAAGCTGCTGTTAGCTGCATTTAGCTAATGTTAGCACAGTTTGTTAGCTGATGATAGCTTCATTTTTAGCTGCTGTTAGCTTAGTTTGTTAGCTAATGTTAGCTCAGTTTGTTAGCTGATGTTACCTCAGTTTGTTAGCTGATGTTAGCTGATGTTAACTCAGTTTGTTAGCTGATGTTAGCTTCATTTCTAGCTGCTGTTAGCTTAGTTTGTTAGCTAATGTTAGCACAGTTTGTTAGCTGATGTTAGCTCAGTTTGTTAGCTGATGTTAGCTCAGTTTGTTAGCTGGTGTTAGCTCAGTTTGTTAGCTGGTGTTAGCTCAGTTTGTTAGCTCAGTTTGTTAGCTGGTGTTAGCTCAGTTTGTTAGCTCGGTTTGTTAGCTCAGTTTGTTAGCTGGTGTTAGCTCAGTTTGTTAGCTCAGTTTGTTAGCTGGTGTTAGCTCAGTTTGTTAGCTCAGTTTGTTAGCTGATGTTAGCTCAGTTTGTTAGCTGTTAGTTTAGTTTTTGATCATAAGTAATGTAACCAGAACAAAAACACGAGTACAGCTGAACATATTTAGCACAGGGATTACACTCTGACACTAGGGGGCGCTGTTGCTGTAAGATAATCTCCTGCTAGCTAAACAGCATTTTCCCCTTAGACTTCAAACATGTTGAATTATTATTATTAATTATTTAAAATGTCGTCATCGCAGCGTAAAGTCAGCGTGCCTGTGAAGTTTATTTAACGAGTGAGATCGCTGAAATCTTTTATTGTGAAACAGCAGCTGCAGGAAATGATTGGCTCGCGGTTTCCTGTGGTTGTGATTGGCAGACTCCGCCACTGACAATGAAAACTACCACACAGAGAGGTAACCAATTAAATTAATGAAACTAAATACACTCAAACAAAAAGATCCAACCATAAACTGTATCAAAAATCTTCAGGATTATAACTTTAACTTTAAAAAATATTAAAAAGTGCTTGGACCTCGTCTTTCCTCAGTCTGTGTCCTGTCCCCTACTCCTTCCCCTTCTCCCCTCCTTCACTTCTTTCCTCACCACGCTCCACGCTCTTCGACGATCTTCGGGTTTCTCTCCTCCATCCTCCGTCTCCCGAGCGACGCTGATCCACAAAACGTTGTGTCGTCGTCCTCCTCTGTCTCTCTCTGTCCCGCCTCGTGTCTCCTCTCCTGTTTTCCCGCCATGTCTTCATAAACTGTCACGTCTAAAAGGAGGAGAGAACAGGATCGCTCGCTGCGTCTCATGGCAGAAGGGGCTGGACATCATCTATTTGTATTTACATCGCCTCCTCCTGGGCGGAGAAGGAGGAGGGAGGAGGAGAGGATGAAGAGTTAGGACGGGGCGGTCGGTCTCGGTTCAGAAATGTCTTTTGTGAGCCGTCTCATATCGATACTTCATATTCACGAGTGTCCTGTGGACGGCGGAGGAGACAGAGACGGTGTTAGTCCAGCGGACGGAGAGAGGAACGATTCGTGGTTTTTAACACTCACCCCTCCTGTCTCATAGAGCGGGTTGTCAAACTCCGTCTCCACAGTGATCTGTCGGTAAGGGTGGGGGTAGATCAGAGGAAGCCTCAAGTTGGAGTGATATCGACACCTGAAGGAGGAGAAGATCAAATTCAATTAACATCATGTTAACAAAACTGCAGTTCCTCTAACGTCCACCTGAGTCTGGCTCCAGCAGTGAGTCAGTCTCCATAAGTCCCCATGTTTCACAGCAGAAATAAACATGTTTACAGCCTGGTACAAAAAACAGTTTTGGTCTCTGTAGCTAATTTCCCCAGGAGCCAACATCTAAACACGATAGGGTGGAGGGTGAGCAAAGTGTGGAGGGTGAGCAAAGTGTGCCTGCTCTGCGCTGACACAGAAGCCAATATCTAAACACGATAGGGTGGAGGGTGAGCAAAGTGTGCCTGCTCTGCGCTGACACAGAAGCCAATATCTAAACACGATAGGGTGGAGGGTGAGCAAAGTGTGCCTGCTCTGCGCTGACACAGAAGCCAACATCTAAACACGATAGGGTGGAGGGTGAGCAGAGTGTGGAGGGTGAGCAGAGTGTGCCTGCTCTGCACTGACACAGGAGCCAACATCTAAACACGATAGGGTGGAGGGTGAGCAAAGTGTGCCTGCTCTGCGCTGACACAGAGGCCAATATCTAAACACGATAGGGTGGAGGGTGAGCAAAGTGTGCCTGCTCTGCGCTGACACAGAAGCCAATATCTAAACACGATAGGGTGGAGGGTGAGCAAAGTGTGGAGGGTGAGCAAAGTGTGCCTGCTCTGCGCTGACACAGAAGCCAACATCTAAACACAATAGGGTGGAGGTTGAGCAAAGTGTGCCTGCTCTGCGCTGACACAGAAGCCAATATCTAAACACGATAGGGTGGAGGGTGAGCAAAGTGTGGAGGGTGAGCAAAGTGTGCCTGATCTGCGCTGACACAGAGGCCAATATCTAAACACGATAGGGTGGAGGGTAAGCAAAGTGTGCCTGCTCTGCGCTGACACAGGAGCCAACATCTAAACACGATAGGGTGGAGGGTAAGCAAAGTGTGGAGGGTGAGCAAAGTGTGCCTGCTCTGCGCTGACACAGGAGCCAACATCTAAACACGATAGGGTGGAGGGTGAGCAAAGTGTGCCTGCTCTGCGCTGACACAGAGGCCAATATCTAAACACAATAGGGTGGAGGGTGAGCAAAGTGTGGAGGGTGAGCAAAGTGTGCCTGCTCTGCGCTGACACAGAGGCCAATATCTAAACACGATAGGGTGGAGGGTGAGCAAAGTGTGCCTGCTCTGCGCTGACACAGAAGCCAACATCTAAACACAATAGGGTGGAGGGTGAGCAAAGTGTGGAGGGTGAGCAAAGTGTGCCTGCTCTGCGCTGACACAGGAGCCAACATCTAAACACGATAGGGTGAAAGGTGAGCAAAGTGTGGAGGGTAAGCAAAGTGTGCCTGCTCTGTGCTGACACAGGATCGGCGAGTCCGGTGACCTGGCTGTTTCCTCTTTGCAGAAACCTCAGCATTGCAAACAAAAGCAGAACTTAAAGTAAAGAATCGATCCAATACCGGTGCCGACTTGGTATCGATATTATCGATATCTGGATCGATCCGCCCACCACTAACAGTCTGTGATTTTTACCGTGTGACGTAGACGTAAGCGCCTCCGAGCAGCACAGACAGCAGGAGAACCAGGATGAAGATGGCCAGCGCTATGTTCCCTCCGTCCAGGGTGGAGCCTGCGCTCGCCTCTGCAACTGACAACACACAACACGAATGAAACAACGTTAAAGCAACGTGGAGTCCAACAGAGGAACAAACTGAAACCTGCGGAGATGAAACGCTACGGGCAAACGGATGAACACAAACAGGTGGACGGACGAACACGTACGGTGGATGACACTTGGCAGGCAGAGCACACACACACACACACACACACACACAGATTATTTTTTCATTCTTTGGTTTGTTTGAGTCGAGGAAACAAACGGTGTGGGTCGTTTTGTTTGTGCAGCCCACGCCATCAGAGCACAGCGACGTACACAGGTAGACTCACCTTCCAAAGCATGGTTGCCAAAGCAGTCATGGTTGGCTGCAAGACATCATTCTGTCAGTCAGTGCACATGAAAATCACCATCACACTTCCTGCGCTTCGTATTGAAACAGGGCTGCTCGGAGGTGACCGCTCGCCAGCTCTCACCGCTGAACAGCTGCTGCTGCTGTCTCTGGTAACACTTCCCCTTACACAATCAAAAACTACAAACCCTCCAGACTCTTCAAATGCTCGGCTGTGATTGGACAGTCGCTGTTTGGGAAAGGGTTAGCGAGCGGTCACGGGCGTGGTCGTGTCTGGATGGTAACAATAGGTTTAGGTTTGAAAGCCCTACACGGTCATTTGTTTTATCAAGATCTTAAGTATTAATGTGTTTATGTCGAAACAACAGTTGTTGTTATCCCGAGAATTTCATCGAGATCTCAAGATGAGGAAACATTGTTTGTTTTTTTAAATAAAAGAACAGTGCCGCACGAACAGGAGAACGTTGCAATTTAATATACTCGACTATGCTTTTGTTTTCTCGAGATCTTGGAAAACAAAGTTACGTTATCCTGGATCTCTAAATAAAGAGTCTTCAACCACGGGTCCGTGACCCCTAGGGGGTCCTCAGAGGTACTGCAGTCGGTCTGCCAATTGTTTGTCCTAATAATCGACAATTCCCACCAAAATAATGGTGAATATGAGAGCACAGATCACTGAGACACTACAGACTGTAGCTGCTGTTAGCTAACATTAGCTGCTGTTAGCTAATGTTAGCTCAGTTTGTTAGCTAATGTTAGCACAGTTTGTTAGCTAATGTTAGCTTAGTTTGTTAACTGCTGTTAGCTAATGGTAGCTCATTTTTAGCTGCTGTTAGCTAATGTTAGCTCAGATGTTAGCTAATGTTAGCTTAGTTTGTTAGCTGATGTTGGCTCAGTTTGTTAGCTACTGTTAGCTAATGGTAGCTCATTTATAGCTGCTGTTAGCTAATGTTAGCTCAGATGTTAGCTAATGTTAGCACAGTTTGTTAGCTGATGTTAGCTGCTGTTAGCTGATGTTAGCTCAGATGTTAGCTAATGTTAGCACAGTTTGTTAGCTGATGTTAGCTGCTGTTAGCTCAGATGTTAGCTAATGTTAGCACAGTTTGTTAGCTGATGTTAGCTGCTGTTAGCTGATGTTAGCTGAGTTTGTTAGCTGATGTTAGCTGATGTTGTTTGTCATAATAATTGACAATTACATTTTTAGCTGCTGTTAGCTAATGTTAGCTTAGTTTGTTAGCTGATGTTAGCTCAGTTTGTTAGCTACTGTTAGCTAATGGTAGCTCATTTTTAGCTGCTGTTAACTAATGTTAGCTTAGATGTTAGCTAATGTTAGCACAGTTTGTTAGCTGATGTTAGCTGCTGTTAGCTGATGTTAGCTCAGATGTTAGCTAATGTTAGCACAGTTTGTTAGCTGATGTTAGCTGCTGTTAGCTGATGTTAGCTGAGTTTGTTAGCTGATGTTAGCTGAGTTTGTTAGCTGATGTTAGCTGCTGTTAGCTGATGTTAGCTGAGTTTGTTAGCTGATGTTAGCTGAGTTTGTTAGCTGAGTTTGTTAGCTGATGTTAGCTGAGTTTGTTAGCTGCTGTTAGCTGATGTTAGCTGAGTTTGTTAGCTGATGTTAGCTGATGTTGTTTGTCATAATAATTGACACTTCCCACCAAAATAATGGTAAATATGACGGCACAGATCACTGAGACACTGTGGAGGTATTTGCACTCCAACGAATCAGTCCAAAGATGAACAGCTCTTTAATAACCAATAATAATTATATATATAGGCTAGTAACCCAGTATATAAATAGGTTAATAAAGTGAAATAAAAGTTGAATAAATGAAATATAAAGGTTATTATAGGCCAGGCTTAAGCTGTGACACATTTTAAAATATTAATAACATGTGGGGGTCCCTGTTCTGTTTGTCTCTCGTCCAAGAGGACAAAGACTCCGGCTCTAGATATCGATACAGACGATCTCGTTATCTCAGGAGAAAACAACATTAGTTATTTCGACATAAAAAACTCGAGATCCCGAGAAAACAAACAACATAATTATAACATAACTTTATAAAATGTATGAATGTGTAACAGCTTGTGGTCTGTTACACAAAGTCTAAAAATAAAAAGATTCAATGAGTTTTGGCTCGATCAGAACTTCGTCACGTTTACTGGAGCAAAGTCCTGTTGGACCCATTTTATCTTGTCTGCCATTACAAGAGTTTGCAGAACTAGTGTTACCGTCCGGACACGACCCATTCGCATGCATAGGGGCATGATCCATCTGCATCAACAAGCATGGGGCAAATAAGTCTTTGAATCTTCCATGTACGTGCATAAAGGTTCATTCCACACACACGTACTAATGTTTTTTAAAAACTCTCACCCCTGCAGAGCGGAAGTGGGCCGCTCCAAAACGACGGGTTCCCCAGGATGCATTTAATTGCGACCTCCCCGATGAGCTCGTAACCTTGGTAACAGACGAAGGTGAGTGATTCACCGGGCAGGTAAAGTCTCTTGGACAGGATCTGGTAGCCGTTGTCAGGGAGACCAGGGTTTTCACAGGAAACAGAATCCTCGGCTACATGGTGGAAGAAGAAAGATTTGACAGACTCTGGCTGAGGTGACATGACTCATGGATAATCTCCACCCCCTCCTCCAGGTGGCTGAGGACTGATTGGTACGGTGCATTAGCATTGCATTTACATATCAAACATTTCACACAAACATTAATATCACCACGCACACACACAGTCAGTCGTAAGATGAAAAACGCTGGAGATGAAGCGTCGTCTCTGGCACGCAGAGATGCTGCGATCGGTGTCAGCAGAGGAGAGAGAGCCAGAAATCACAGAAACCCACTCGTGTCAGATCGTCTGGGCCTCTCATCTCCAGTTAACTGCCACGTGGAGCTGTCTGTCCCGGTGACGAGTCTCTGAAATCAAAGAGCTGGCAGATAACCCGCAAACCGCACGAGCCTGCTTTGAGGAAATAACGGGCTTCCTGGATACTCACAGACACAGTGAGGCAGTCGGGACGTCCACACGGGCGTCCCTGGCTCGCGGCCGTAGCAGGTGATGGTGGCGCCGCCCTGCAGGATGAAGCCGGGGTTGCAGCTGTACTGAATGGTCGTCCCCACCAAGAGTTTCGGGTCAGACAGAGACCTGATGGAGTGCTCCACGTGGCCGGGATCTGAACAGTACATGACTGAGAGGAGGAGAAATGGTTTAATTAAGCAATAACGCACTCGAGGTCGTGCTGTTATTCAGAATAACGACCTCATGTGACCTCAATATAACGAGTGCAGTAACAAACGACATAATCCCAGCAAGTAAACTACGTCTGGACCATGGAGACATGTCCGGAGCCTGGTGGGGGTTCTCCTCCGTTCTGATGAGTTCTGGTGGGGAGATCCGAGTATTTAGCCTAGGCCATAGTGTCGGTGCCGTTTGTGTCCTATACTTCTAGATTGTCTCCTTTTAGCTCTGTTTTTGTTCTCCACCAACTCCAGAGGACAATATGGTGCCAGACACAGTCAGTCAAAGCCTTTAAGGTTTCCTCGAATGTGTGGGTACAACCGTAGCTGTCGAGGGGACATTTGGACTTATTATCTCGTGGTCATCTTGTAAATTCATCTCATATATTTTAGCTACAGTGAGTCCTATAGATAATAACAGACACACATGCTGACACAGACGTGATATAAGGACTGACTCTTTTCGCAGAAGGGCGGCTGTGAGCTCCAGGAGAGGTCTAACTGACAGGTAAGGGTCTCCCGTCCCACCAGGTCGTAACCGGGGTCACACTGGTAGGTGATCCGAGCCCCTCGCACCAGTGCAATGTGGGACGTGGTCTTCCAGCCGTTCTGGATCTCGGGCAGGTCTGGACAGGAGTCATTCCGGGACACCTCTGAGAGAAGAGATAAATCACAGGTTGACTAACGGCTCGGTTGCGGTGCTGTTGTTGCTCGTGGTGCAGCTACGATGACGCATGTCGTCTTTAATGGCAGTCACGAGGGTCGAGACGGGACGAGATAAACAACAGAACATCAGATGTGGACGTGACACCGGCACATATTCTCTGTGAGATGATTGATGGACTTATTGTGCGATTACTCGGCCGTGTGACAGGATGATGGATCCCGTCTGTGTTGGACAATCTTCAGATATCATGTCTACCGTGTGTCCGCTCTGACGGTTTGCCTCCGTACGGAGAAGCCACTTTAACTGAGACTCTGAAACAGCCTCAGTGAAGAAAAACGATTTTGTTGTTTCGCCAAGTCACGCTGATTTTCTTTATAATGAAATGTAGACAAGATAATCCTGACTGAGACTCAACTTAACGGCAGCGAAGTGGAGCCAAACACAGGAAGTGCCAAAAACAACCTGCAGTTCCTCTAACGTCCACCTGAGGCTGGCTCCAGCAGTGAGTCAGTCTCCATAAGTCCCCATGTTTCACAGCAGAAATAAACATGTTTACAGCCTGGTACAAAAAACAGTTTTGGTCTCTGTAGCTAATTTCCCCGTTCATGACAACTGTACTGAGGGTGAATTTATATACAACTCACGTCACAGAGACTACGTCCAGGTTTTAGACAGTCTGCGGGGACGTCACAGAGACTACGTCCAGGTTTTAGACAGTCTGCGGGGACGTCACAGAGACCACGTCCAGGTTTTAGACAGTCTGCGGGGACGTCACGGAGACTACGTCCAGGTTTTAGACAGTCTGCGGGGACGTCACAGAGACCACGTCCAGGTTTTAGACAGTCTGCGGGGACGTCACGGAGACTACGTCCAGGTTTTAGACAGTCTGCGGAGACGTCACGGAGACTACGTCCAGGTTTTAGACAGTCTGCGGAGACGTCACGGAGACTACGTCCAGGTTTTAGACAGTCTGTGGGGACGTCACAGAGACTACGTCCAGGTTTTAGACAGTTGTGTTCTCCAAGTCAAGAATGAACTTTCTCACTTTTAAAAGAATATTCTTGTCTGATCCGTTTCCTGTTTGAAGGGATCAAACCGCTCGGTGCTGATGCTCATAGGTGATGATGATGATTCAGTACATGCTGAATTAATTAGACATCAGCTATGCGAGAAGACTCATTACAATCACAACAGTCTGGATTTGCAAAACACGACTCGTCACATCAACTTTTCCACCACGATCCATGTGTTTGCTCATGGTGGGACCTGTCGGGTTCGATGCTCTGTGCTGTAAATGAACTGCAGACTGCACGGAGCTGCCAGGCTTTAACCGGAGTCAACAGATCGCCCGGGTCTTCAACTCGTTACGCTGTTCTTTTAATTACTTACAAGCTCTTCTGTCTTTTATCCCCGTACGACCTCGCTCGCACATGGAGGTCCTCTGGCAGGAGCCTCTTTTATCTGGTCCAAACTCTCGGCTGAACACGAGCAGAGCTTTTAGAATAAAGAGCCCAGAGGACCTGGATCCTCCTGCCCGAGGGTGAATGTCAGGCTGAGTCAGTGGCTTCTTTAAAATCAGCTTTTTTCACAGCACCGTCCCTGATTTCATCAGGTTTTCATTCTGCTGAAGGTTTTTTTGATGTGGTTTGTTTGCTGCTGGTTTTCTTTTATTGCTGTTTTCATGTCTCTATGTTTTATATGTTCTTCGCCCGCTACATGAAGCACTTTGTAACTCTGTTTTGATTAATAATTTATTTTAAAAGACGTGAAAACAACGCAACCCTGTGAAAGTTGTTGCTGGTTGAGATCTGAAGCTTCCCTCGACTTCAGTTTTTACAGTTTTCTGATGTTTCCGCTGGTTGTTTGTCTGTTTTACTGTTTTACTGCACATGGCGTCATTTCAGCCACACGAGGCGACAGTTTTATTTAAAGAAGCTCCGATAAACCCTCCGTACACGACCTGCTGTGCAGCAAACAGCAGAGTTAGACCAGCTCGTGAACATACTGGAGACAGATATTTCCCTCAGGGGCTGGTGGAGACCAAAATGGGAGCTAGAAGAGAGCGAGTACTGGAAAAACACGACTTCAACTGATGTAGCTGCAGGTCGTGTAAATAATCAGCTGTTTGTGTTCCTGCTGCTCTCGAGTGGACAAAAAAATCATCTGTTGTAGGTTTGAGGTTATGAAAACGTGGTTGCAGGTAACAAAAAGAAAAACATTTACCGAAGCTACGAGAGCGAACAAAGTTTGCGGGGACGTCACAGAGACTACGTCCAGGTTTTAGACAGTCTGCGGGGACGTCACAGAGACTACGTCCAGGTTTTAGACAGTCTGTGGGGACGTCACAGAGACTACGTCCAGGTTGTAGACAGTCTGCGGGGACGTCACAGAGACTACGTCCAGGTTTTAGACAGTCTGTGGGGACGTCACGAAGACTACGTCCAGGTTGTAGACAGTCTGCGGGGACGTCACTGAGACTACGTCCAGGTTGTAGACAGTCTGCGGGGACGTCACGAAGACTACGTCCAGGTTTTAGACAGTCTGCGGGGACGTCACAGAGACTACGTCCAGGTTTTAGACAGTCTGAGGGGACGTCACGAAGACTACGTCCAGGTTTTAGACAGTCTGTGGGGACGTCACAGAGACTACGTCCAGGTTTTAGACAGTCTGTGGGGACGTCACAGAGACACATGTTTATTTCTGCTGTGAAACATGGGGACTTATGGAGACTGACTCACTGCTGGAGCCAGCCTCAGGTGGACGTTAGAGGAACTGCAGCTTTTAACACTGGTCACTGGTTCCAGGAGGGCGATGCTGAATCGATGACGTACTTGTTAAAGAATCGTTTTTATCTGATTTGTCGTCAATAAACATTTCGTTATTTTCACTTTCACGACAGGAAGTCAGCACCAAGAAACAATGAAGTCAAATCAGCTGATCACAGGTCGGTTACAGGCGGTTTGTTGTTGCTCTTTAGATTTTATATTATAATGTAACAAAAACAAAACCACCTCCATTAGACACACGACGCTCATAAAAACTGATGCTGTTTAAAGACAGAAAAAAATCATTGCAGCCTGGAGAGATGTATAAACAAGTGTGAGTGTGTGTGTGTGTGTGTGTGTGTGTGTGTGTGTGTGTGTGTGTCTGATGATGGATCGGGCAGCATACAGTATTGCATTGCGCTGTACAATATAATAGGCCTACAGGGATTTGTAAGTTGAAGGATCCAGGATCAATTATTCATTCTCTATTGACTCTGGTTGTGCTTCTGTGTGCAGCCTGAGTGTGTGTGTGTGTGTGTGTGTGTGTGTGTGTGTGTGTGTGTGTGTGTGTGTGTGTGTGTGTGTGTGGTGGGTAATTTATTCCCACACACACACACACACACACACATAATCAACGGGAGTAGCCCACGTATTCATGCTGTGTCTACTTGATTTACTCCTCGGGGAAGCGTGTGAGTTTGTGGGTGACAAGTAAATTGGACGGCGTGCGGGACAGTGCGATGCTGAAATTGGAGTCAGGTGTTGGGGACGGGAAGCTGCTGCATATTACTGCATGTAAAAAAAACAAAAGGAGGAAGTGAGTTTATTTGGCTGCTTGTTAAACTCCGGGCTCGTGCGTAACACCAACAGCCATTGTGAGATGGCGAAACAAATAGGATGTGATTGAATAAGGGCAGAGGGAAATGAAAGGAAAAGACAAAGAGGAGAGAGAACGGAAGATGAGAAGCAGAGTCGGCAGCTCGAGGAGGAAAGGCTGAACGGAAACCAACCGAGGAGGTGTTATCCCAACAAACCAACGAGAAGATCGAGACCAACAACCTGCCTGAACACGTCCACCTTTAAAACCACACCTCGCAAACATACATGGTTCTAAAGACAGATTAATACACGTTTTCCTCGAAGGCCACAGACTCAAATCTAAAATCTGGACGTAGTCTCCGTGACGTCACCCACAAGTTTTTGGAGATCATCACAGGAGCTGAGGCCACCTGTCAATCAAAGCGTCCACTCTCTTAATCCTGCATAACTTTAAGCCTTAATATAATGTGAACAGGTGAGTTGTATATAAATTCACCCTCAGTACAGTTGTCATGAACGGGGAAATTAGCTACAGAGACCAAAACTGTTTTTTGTACCAGGCTGTAAACATGTTTATTTCTGCTGTGAAACATGGGGACTTATGGAGACTGACTCACTGCTGGAGCCAGCCTCAGGTGGACGTTAGAGGAACTGCAGTTTGTGTCTTCACTTCACAGTCACAGAAGTTCGATCAGTTTGACTAAATCATTACGCGTGAAGTCTAGGTTCTGTTGGACTGACGGAGTTGTGGTGGTGTCGGCTGCTCTGACACTGTTCAGAACTCACCCATATAGTTGATGATGAAGCCTTCGCCCTTGCCGAAGACGAGCCCCGCCGGGTCGGAGTGGAAAGTGACGGTCAGGTCGGGGGTGGTGGAGGAGAGCTTGAAGGGGCTGCTCCCCCCGACGTACCGACCCAGGATACGAGTCGTGACCTCGTCGCCGTCCGTGATGGTCAACATGTCGCTGTCGCTGATGTTGAGCCTGAGAACGTGTGAAAGAAACAGAGTCAGAGACAGAGAAGAAGACGAAGACGAGCCAGTGGTGGCATCAATTCAGGCCGAGAAACAATGACTCAGAGCAGCCGCCCGCGTGGGAGACGAGATGACCTCGGAGGCTAAATGTTGCAGTCAGAGTGTTTAACAGGCTGTAAACACAGACGTGCTTTTATTGCCCTGAGGCGTTTGTTTCCCCAGCACACAGAGGCTTCCTCCAGCACACAGAGGCTTCCTCCAGCACACAGAGGCTTCCTCCAGCACACAGAGGCTTCCTCCAGCACACAGAGGCTTCCTCCAGCAGACAGAGGCTTCCTCCAGCACACAGAGGCTTCCTCCAGCACACAGAGGCTTCCTCCACTACACAGAGGCTTCCTCCAGCACACAGAGGCTTCCTCCAGCACACAGAGGCTTCCTCCAGCACACAGAGGCTTCCTCCAGCACACAGAGGCTTCCTCCAGCAGACAGAGGCTTCCTCCAGCACACAGAGGCTTCCTCCACTACACAGAGGCTTCCTCCAGCACACAGAGGCTTCCTCCAGCACGCAGAGGCTTCCTCCAGCACACAGAGGCTTCCTCTAGCACACAGAGGCTTCCTCCAGCAGACAGAGGCTTCCTCCAGCACACAGAGGCTTCCTCCAGCACACAGAGGCTTCCTCCAGCACACAGAGGCTTCCTCCACATGCAGAGGCTTCCTCCAGCACACAGAGGCTTCCTCCACCACACAGAGGCTTCCTCCAGCAGACAGAGGCTTCCTCCAGCACACAGAGGCTTCCTCCAGCAGACAGAGGCTTCCTCCAGCACACAGAGGCTTCCTCCAGCACACAGAGGCTTCCTCCAGCACACAGAGGCTTCCTCCAGCACACAGAGGCTTCCTCCAGCACACAGAGGCTTCCTCCACCACACAGAGGCTTCCTCCAGCACGCAGAGGCTTCCTCTAGCACACAGAGGCTTCCTTCACATGCAGAGGCTTCCTCCAGCACACAGAGGCTTCCTCCAGCACACAGAGGCTTCCTCCAGCACACAGAGGCTTCCTCTAGCACACAGAGGCTTCCTTCACATGCAGAGGCTTCCTCCACCACACAGAGGCTTCCTCCAGCACACAGAGGCTTCCTCCAGCACACAGAGGCTTCCTCCACATGCAGAGGCTTCCTCCAGCACACAGAGGCTTCCTCCAGCACACAGAGGCTTCCTCCAGCACACAGAGGCTTCCTCCAGCACACAGAGGCTTCCTCTAGCACACAGACAGAAACTAATGAAAGGCATCATGAAGCCCTGTATTCAAAAATATTTTGGGGGTACAGACTTTAGTTTTTAAGGTTCCATCTCAGCTCTTGGGCTTCATGCTTTGACATGAACTGGTAAGAAAACAACGTCAGCTCTGAACATGCTCGATTCTCACAGAAGTTTCTGAGACTTTTTTCTGAGACTGTGTGGAGGGAAAGATTCAGTCCAAGCCCAGTGGACTGAGCCAATAAAAACAAGAGTCAAGATAAGACCAGAACAGTCTTAACAGTCTTATCAGCGTGTTCTCTAAAGTTTTGGATCTAATGTTTGAGTACGAGCAGGTTTGGAAGATATCATTCGCTGCGTGGACCTCTCGCTGAGCCTCGGCGCTTACAACATTTTATCAGTCGAGCTTCAGATCAGAGTTTTAAATGTTTGTGAGTCTGAGTGTGTCGGTGCGTTTCTCACAGCTGGACGTCGAGTAGCACCCGCTTGTCCTCCCCGACATGAATCCTCCAGCTGCAGTCCTCGCCCTCGCCGTACCACTCGGGCCAGTTCGGAGACAGGATCACACCTCCGGGCCCGGTCAGGTCGCCTCCGCACTGTGCTGCAGAGAGACGTGAAGAGCCAAAGTCAGAAATGTGATTTTATGATGACGTGATTTCAAAAACTAAACTACTAATAAATCACATGACATACAGAGTGTGTCAGATGCAAACAGATGATCATGATCAGGCCGTGATCCTCAGTTTGGGAGCTAACCATTCACAAACATTCACCCAACGCTGGTGCAGCCTTCGGGAGCCCAAAGACGACCCGATGTCCCTGATGGTCCCTCAGACAAATCTCTATGACTCAAGCAACACAAACTTAGATGATGTCGGTTACTGCACTAACAAATGAATCCTGTTTCATTCCACTGACAGGGATGATGCTTGATAAAACTTAATAATAATAATCGATGGTGTATTTTCATCTTTAACTCAACGAGCTCTGACGTCAGCGTTCTAACTTTAAAGTTTTTAGGAGAATATGAAGATTATTATAAATTCAATTTTTTGCAGCGCTCAGTAGTTTCCAAGACTTTCAGGCCGCAGCATCCTGATGATGCCCGAGAGGCAAAAGAGTCGAGCGAACACTCGCTGCTGCCTCGAGCTGTCCGACGAGCGTGTCAGTGTTTTTATCACCTGTCCTGAAACAGATTCTGTTATTGTGGCTGTCGCATCCACTCCATCGTCTCATAATTCAGTGACGGACCTCTTTGTGTCCGGTGTTAACCTCATGAGGCCTCTATGCTCCCTTCCCTCAGGATTACCCTTGCATAGCGGTTCTGTGTCGTTCCAATACGGATCCCTCGCGCTGATGCACTCGATGACAGGCGGGCCTTGTTCTAAAGAGTGGCCCGGGTCACAGGCGAACTGAACCACAGCCCCGACCCCGTACAACGGGTCGGAGGTGGTGAAGTTTCCGTTCTGCAGGTACGGCTCGTAGCAGTGGCCACGCTCGAAAGCTGCAGGAGGAAGGAGACGAGAGAAACTTCAAGTTAACAACAAAATGTGTCTCATTAACGTCGCAGCACTTTGAATATGAAGTTCATTTCCATGAACAGATGCCAAGATGAAAAAGAAACTAAATCTTGTTTCCACTCGCAAAGATGATTCTGTGGTTTCTTTTTCTCTTCACTGATGAGGACAAACACGCTGGACGAGATATTTACATCCGTCCACAGCCTGACTCTGCCAGAAACTCTGAGAGCTTTAGCTCAGATTATGTTGGACCTATTATGTTCCTGACGATGCAAGCCAAAAATCAGCTTGGCAGTGCACGAAGTAAGCAGAAAACACTGAGCCCTGCAATCCTCTCGTATTTGTTTACATAATTACACTGTAATTATAGAAATATAACAATACATCTACAACATTTTACACGACGCTGCAGAAATTCACGTTTCGTGAGTTCAGCTCCTGCACCTTCGTAGCGGATGTTGAATCCCATGTTGTGGTTGGGCTGGTCGGTGATGAACTGGATTCTTACAGACGGACCCTCGCTGATCACCCCCTCAAATGGTATCTGTCCGCCCCGACCCGAGTCGAACAGCACCACGGAGCCGGCGTCCAGCCCGCTCCACAACACCAGCCTGCAGGGACGGACAGACAGTCAGCATGATCGATCCATCATGGAAACTGTGTTGACGTAGCTTTTTTTGGCCACTTGGGGGCAGCAGAAACAAGCTGTCAGCACTAAATTCACATTATTATGACCTATCATGGATATATGGCTAAATTATTAGCAAACTGTTGCT